>NIVC01001762.1:70000-110000 GCA_002269645.1 Macrostomum lignano | reverse complement strand
GCTTGTTCCATCTTTTTCATTGCCCCGATAAAACCACAGTTTGAGGTCGGGGATCGCAGGAGTTACACAAGCGTGCTCCAGGTATTGCGCAATCAGTGCTATGCTTATGTAGACAGGCACCAGATGGCGCGACTGTTGTGCAAGTGTATCATTAGCATATTGTCTACCAGACCTGTCTTGTTGTCTTCAACTAACTTTGTTTTTGCTTTGTCGTTTTGTTTTGTTTTTCTTGGCATCAGTTTATTCACAAGTGGTCGCATGAATAAGCCTCCGCATCATTTCCGCCCCCCATCGGACCCTCCGCATCATTTCCGCCCCCTATCGGACCCTCGGCATCGTTTCCGCCCCCTATTGGGCCCTCAGCATCGTTTCCTCCCCCCTCGGACCCACCAGCCAGTTTCCGCCCCCCTCTCGAACCCACCAGCCAGTTTCCGCCCCCTATTGGACCCTCCGCATCGTTTCCGCCCCCCTCTCGGACCCACCAGCCAGTTTCCGCCCCCCTCTCGAACCCACCAGCCACTTTCCGTCCCCCTCTCGAACCCACCAGCCAGTTTCCGCCCCCTATTGGACCCTCCGCATCGTTTCCGCCCCCCATCGGACCCTCGGCATCGTTTCCGCCCCCCATCGGACCCTCGGCATCGTTTCCGCCCCCTATTGGACCCTCCGCATCGTTTCCGCCCCCCATCGGACCCTCGGCATCGTTTCCGCCCCCTATTGGACCCTCCGCATCGTTTCCGCCACCTATTGGACCCTCCGCATCGTTTCCGCCCCCCATCGGACCCTCGGCATCGTTTCCGCCCCCTCCCCCTATTGGGCCCTCAGCTTCGTTTCCTCCCCCCTCAGACCCACCAGCCAGTTTCCGCCCCCTTTCGCCCCCCTCAGACCCACCAGCCAGTTTCCGCCCCCCCTCAGACCCACCAGCCAGTTTCCGCCCCCCCCTCAGACCCACCAGCCAGTTTCCGCCCCCCTCCTCAGACCCACCAGCCAGTTTCCGCCCCCGCCCCCTCAGACCCACCAGCCAGTTTCCGCCCCTCTTGGACCCACCAGCCAGTTTTCGCCCCCCTCAGACCCACCAGCCAGTTTCCGCCCCCCCCTCAGACCCACCAGCCAGTTTCCGCCCCCCCTCAGACCCACCAGCCAGTTTCCGCCCCCCCCTCGGACCCACCAGCCAGTTTCCGCCTACCCCCCTCAGGCCCACCAGCCAGTTTCCGCTACTATGCATCCGCCACCAAATTTTACTGTATAAAGTATCTGTTACTAATCGAATGCTATAAATTGTTACTCAACTGGCAACTTAGTACGAATTTGTACTAACTGAGCACAATGCTGCATAACATTAATAATAAAAACAGCTGCTCACAGCGGATGGACAGCCGAATTGGCAGCACGAGACCGATCACCTGCTGCTGCTGGTTGACAAGGTAGTCAGTTGTCTCTTCCCTTTAGGAATTCTGTCTCCAATAAAACATTACAATCTTCTGTCTGAACTATTTTTACTTCAATAATTCTGTTTTTTAGAAGTTTTTTATTAAAATCTAATTCTTGTCCTTGCAACTAACTACTTTAAGTAGCTTAATTGGATGCTTGAAACTATAGAAGCAAAATCTAGATGACAAGGCCTTTTCTGTCAAACACAATATTGGTCGCTAATGGGGGGTCATGGCTAGTCTTCCCATATACTAAAAATGAGTTGTCTGTATGTGGGTTTTAATGTTCCCGATTAAAACAATTTTCTAATTATTTCACAGTGTCCTTTCATTTCATCTCACTGCACTTATTAGCACTTGATAAATTTCAAATTTGCCGTTTGGCCGTTGGGTTTCTCGAATTGAAACTCTGGTTGCTGTTGTGCTCAGTAGGGCCGCTCGTCATCGGTGCAGTGCGTGTCTCCTATGTTTTTGGATATTGACTCAACACCTGCGCTGTCAGAAGCAATCAATTGTTGTGCTGCTTTAACAACCCTGCATGTCATTCTGCGATTTGATCTCATTTCTCATTTCTTGCTGTCAACACAGATATTCATTTTAGTATATGCATCTCTGAACTGCCCGCCTCCTCTCAGGGCTCCGAGGCAGAGATCGCCATGGCCTCAGCCGCCAACCGGGGCAGCAACCGGGCCTGGTTTGCCAGGTCCTGGCACGGCCTCGACAACAGGTGAGCTGCCGCCGCCACCTTGTGACTCAGCCACCCAATCGTGTGACTCAACCACCCAATCGTGTGACATCCACCCAATCATGTGACTCAGCCACCCAATCGTGTGACTCAGCCACCCAATCTTGTGACTCAGCCACCCAATCTTGTGACTCAGCCACCCAATCGTGTGACATCCACCCAATCATGTGACTCAGCCACCCAATCGTGTGACTCAGCCACCCAATCTTGTGACTCAGCCACCCAATCGTGTGACTCAGCCACCTGATCTTATTCAACCATCTCAACCACCTTTTACTCAACCACCCAATCTTGTGACTCAGCCACCCGATCTTGTGACTCAGCCACCTGATCTTATTCAACCATCTCAACCACCTTTTACTCAACCACCCAATCTTGTGACTTAGCCACCCGATCTTGTGACTCAGCCACCCGATCTTGTGACTCAGCAACCCGATCTTATTCAACCATCTCAACCACCTTTTACTCAACCACCCAATCGTGTGACTCAGCCACCCAATCGTCTGACTCAGCCACCCAATCGTCTGACTCAGCCACCGAATCTTATGACTCAACCACGCAATCTTATTACTCAGCCACCAAACACCTGTGACTTCTGTGACTCAACTCGCAAACTCGTGACTATTACTTTGTTACTCAGTCGCTCATTCAACAAACCCGAAAATATTTACCAAAGGCTGCTGAAGCCGCTGCTGACGCATGCCCGGCCGCTCCTGACGGAGACCTGCCCTCGCTGCTGCCTGCCGCTGGCCCAGCTGCTGACCACCGACGAACAGCTGACGCAGGCCTCTGTGCAGCGCGACCTGATAGCCGACAACCTGGATGACGCCCCGCCCGAAGATGAAGCGTCGACTTCATCGACCGGCCCGGCGGCTGGCGGCAATTTCAATGATTTCGGCGGCCTGGCGAATCCGGCCGGCCCCGGCCAGCAGAATGTGGTCGTCCGCGCTGACCTGGGCGGTTCCAACGTTTAGAAACCGATTTGAAAACTCGCTGGTTGCCTACTGTTAGTAGAGTGATGAAGAGGACATGGAATTATTTAATTTGAGAACTCGCTTGCTGCCTACTGTTAGTAGAGTGATGAAGAGGACATGGAATTATTTAACTTGAAAACTCGCTGGTTGCCTACTGTTAGTAGAGTGATGAAGAGGACATGGAATTATTTAATTTGAAAACTCGCTGGTTGCCTACTGTTAGTAGAGTGATGAAGAGGACATGGAATTATTTAATTTAAAAACTCGCTGGTTGCCTATTGATAGTAGAGTGAGGAGGATGCGGAATTATTTTATTTAAAACTCACTGGTTGCCTACTGATAGTAGGGTGAAGAGGATGCGGAATTATTTAATTTAAAGACTCACGGGTTGCCTACTGATAGTAGGGTAAAAAAGAGTTTTCACATCTTTTAAAAATTACGTTTTTTGATTCAATTTTTTTGCTTTCAGCTTTCGAGTGTATTCAGTATATATACATATATTAAATATTAATATGATTATGACATTCTTCACTTGCCAATCATTTGCTCGAATGCTTAATTACGATTCAATGAGCAATGTCACCCAATCTACTCCGGCTCTACTAAATTTGTCTGGTAATTTTTTTCCTTTGCTCTTTTTGCAAGCAAATTTCTTCCCTATTGCAGTTTTTTACGTTTAATTTCTTTGCCTTTCGACTTTGGAATCTGTTTACTCTGATAGGCTAAATCAGCGCTGTACATGTTGGACTGCCCGCTCTCACTAATCTAGTCTGTGCTGATTCATACCAACCTTTTTCATCAAATCTCCAACGGCATCTCATGCTGTCCACTGGCGCGATTTTGTTTCTGATAGCTGTGGGCGTAATCTATTGTTATGCTTGTATTTCTGTTTGTCTGTCTGTCTGTCTGTCTGTCTGTCTGTCTGTCTGTGTGTCTGTATGTCTGTCTGTCTGTGTGTCTGTCTGTCTGTCTGTCTGTCTGTGTGTCTGTGTGTCTGTATGTCTGTCTGTCTGTCTGTCTGTCTGTCTGTCTGTCTGTCTGTCTGTCTGTCTGTCTGTCTATCTGTCTGTCTGTCTTAGTGTCTGTCTGTCTGTCTGTCTGTCTGTCTGTCTGTCTGTCTGTCTGTCTGTCTGTCTGTCTGTCTGTCTATCTGTCTGTCTGTCTGTCTGTCTCTGCCTGTCTGTCTTTCTGTCTGTCTGTCTGTCTTTCTGTCTGTCTGTTTGTCTGTCTGTCTGTCTGTCTGTGTGTCTGTATGTCTGTCTGTATGTCTGTCTGTCTGTCTGTCTGTCTGTCTGTCTGTCTGTCTGTCTGTCTGTCTCTGTCTGTCTGTCTGTCTGTCTGTCTGTCTGTGTGTCTGTGCTAGCTAGCAAGTCTCTGCTAGCAAGTCTTCAGTCGGCATTATGGAAGCAGTTTGCCGGCTTACTCAAACTTGGACTCGCAGTTACACAGATCTTATCGCTTCCTTGTATTTTGAGTTTTTGGCCAGTCCATCACTGCGTAAGCCTTCATTGCTCAGCTCAGTATAATTAATTCTCTTCTATCTATTTATATTCGAAGTATATTTTTATCCCGAATTTTCATTTATTCGAACTGGTTTATCGCAGCTTATATCTGTCCGAATAGTTGATTGATAGAAATTGAAAAATTTCAATAATAATTATAATAATATAATTATTATAATCTCTGCTAGCAAGTCTTCAGTCGGCATTATGGAAGCAGTTTGCCGGCTTACTCAAACTTGGACTCGCAGTTACACAGATCTTATCGCTTCCTTGTATTTTGAGTTTTTGGCCAGTCCATCACTGCGTAGGCCTTCATTGCTCAGCTCAGTATAATTAATTCTCTTCTATCTATTTATATTCGAAGTATATTTTTATCCCGAATTTTCATTTATTCGAACTGGTTTATCGCAGCTTATATCTGTCCGAATAGTTGATTGATAGAAATTGAAAAATTTCAATAATAATAATAATAATAATGACACCGAACTTCGGTTTGTCCTGTTAACCGATATTATACGGGACGGGAAATTGTTAGTTATCGATTATTAGAGCTGGATCGCTGACTTTATTGCTTAATTTTCTGTTTTTAATAAGAACCAGACTAATGTTTTTAGTTAGCTCATGTTGAGTAGGTTTTGGTTGTCAAGATAGCAAACTGCTGTAATTGAATAAGTAGAGACTTGTAACTTAGTCTTCGGAACTTCCGATAGTGCATTTGTACTTTACAAAGTTAACCTGCACGAAAATTACTAATAGATGTTTGAACTTTTTATAAGATAATTTTTGCATTAAAAATGTTTTCTATCGTAAGATTTTTCCACTACGAGAGTACTTCTTAAGGGCGCGAGTACTTTCTAAGTACGCGAGTACTTTTTAAGTGCGCGCCTACTTTCAAGTGCGCGAGTACTTTTTAAGTGCGCGCATACTTTTAAGTGTGCGAGTACTTTTTAAGTACGCGAATACTTTTGTTTAATGCACACAAACTTAAGAGAAGCAGCTTATAATAACGGTATCAGTGTACTTTTATTGATTGCTGCAAACCACCCCATGCCCGTGCCAGAGGCAGCCAGCAGCCATTGGCCATGAACGACGCCGTAGACCCGGCGCTGGTCGCGCCGTCCCGTCACTGCCTGTACATCCGGGGCCTGCCGTCGCGCATCAAAGCCGACGAAGTTCGTCGCTACTTTATCGACAAAGAGGCCGACTGTTCCATCGATTTTTTCTCCTACACGGGCAGCCAGGCTGCGCTGAACATCGCCCTGCGATTCGATTCTCACGAAGTTGCCAAGCAGATCATGCGCCGGTACAATGAGTCCGGCCTGCTCGGCTGCAAAGTCAGCATAGTCTGGTTCAAGGACATGATCCGCGCCCGGCAGCGGGTCCGGGCCGACCCGCAGCTGAGGGCTCGAGTTCAGCGGGCGCAGGAGGGCCGCGGACTCTCCGGCTCCCGGTCGCCGCCGCCCGCGCCTGGCTGGCGATTCGGACAGCAGGTGCGCGCCGACTCCAGCTTGGGGCCTCAGCCACCCTTGCCTCTTGTATTGTCTCACCTGTCTCTTTCCTGTCCCTCACCTGTCTCTTGCCTGTCCCTCACCTGTCTCTTGCCTGTCCCTCACCTGTCTTTTGCCTGTCCCTTGCCTGTCCCTTGCCTATCCCTTGCCTGTCTTTTGCCTGTCCCTCACCTGTCTCTTTCCTGTCCCTCACCTGTCTCTTTCCTGTCCCTCACCTGTCTCTTGTCTATCTCTCCCCTGTCCTTCACTTGTCTCTCACCTGTTCCTCATTTTCCTTATAATACAATTGAGCAGTGACCTCAGTCCCTCCCTGTTGTCATTCTCCTATCTACAGCTGCACTACACGCGCCCACTGCAAAGTAATCCAGTGCCTCGTGTACCTCTATCCAACAAGACTCTCACATGCCTTCCGATCCCCCTCACCCGCTAAGCAGAACCGCAGTCGGTCTGGCAGCCAGCGCCGCCGCAGTCGCAGCCGCAGCCCGACCAGCCGCAGCCGCAGCCCCAGCAGGAGCAGCAGCACTCGAAGCGCCGCCCGTCGGGGCCCGCGCAGCCCGCCAGAGGAGGACGAGGAGGCCGCGGCGACGTCAGCATCAGCGGCAAACAACGGCATCGACAATTCGAATGGCGGCGTCGAGCCCCGGCGGCTGGGACCGAGGTCTCCGCCATCGCCGCCGCCCGTGTCTTCTCCGCCGCCTCCGCCTCCACCGTCGCCGCCGCCGCCAACAACATCGGCTCGGCCTTCGACATCGTCCTTGGCAACGCCGCTTCAGCCGCCGTCGTTGCCGCAGATGTCGCAGCCGCCGTTTTGCGACGCCGACAATCACGGCGTTAGCGCCGATGCCGGCGACGGCATCCTGCGTCTGGTGCGCGCCAAGAAGGCCGAATTGGAGCGAGCCTACAGGCAGGACTGCGACACCTTCGCTGTGGTGGCCAAAGTGCTGGTTAGCAAGAATTCCAGCTTGGAAGGCCCGGTGCGCGACGCTCTGCGCGAAGCTCTGCGCGACATTGGGCAGCACTGCGTGGAGGAGTTGCGCGAGTTCGCCCGCACTCTGGCCATCGCTCAGCAGCAGCGCCAGCCGGCTGGACAGCGATGACCTTGGCCGGAGTCCTTCCGTTATCTAAAATGCGATTATGTCATTTTGTGACTAAATTTATCAAGTTTTACCAGCAATACCCTGATATTTCTACTGACTCAGTAGTCAACTGAGGATTTTTTATCGGTTTTTCCGTAGTTTTTTCTGTACAGCTCGGCTAATTACAATCAAGATTCATTCGTTTTTACATAATTTTGTAACCCGCCTAAAGCTAGCGGCCACAGAAGCACTTGCTGGCCTTTTTAACATCGGCAGTTTTTACCACTCAACTTGTCAACCTGTCGTTATTTGTGTTTCTATAGCTCTGTTTCATTCATATTCATTGCCCGAGTCCGAAAAACTGTGACAGCTGTGACCTGAATTCAAATCGGTGCGAGTTCATTCCAGCTACTGTTAGTAGCATGGGCTTGAAATTCTACATTCCCATCGTTATTAGGTGACATCACGCACTAATGACCCACCCAATCAACCCCCCCCCCCTAATATCCGACCCAATCATCCACTCCAAACCCACCCATTGACCCTAATAACCCAACTAATGACCCACTAATGACCCACCCAATCACCCACTCAAAACCCACCCAATGACCCACCTAATGACCCAACCGCAACCCTGATTTGTAAAAAATTTCCAATTTTTTGCATATAAACAATAATTAATCATTATCGTTTGTTAATCTTTCGCGATAAAAATAATGAATTCTGTTGTATCTCCATACTGTTTTTGTTTTGCTGTGTGATGTTTTTCTGATTTCGCTTTTTTAGTAAAATGCTTTTTATTCCTGCGTGTTGTTTTCTATGCCAAGGTGCGCGCATATTGCTTGATTCTCGGGCCTCAGCGGCTCCTCAGCACAAGGCAACGCTTGATAAATTAAGCGTTGACACCCATCTCTGACTCCCATCTCTGACTCTCATCTCTGACACCGATCTCTGACACCCATCTCTGACACCGATCTCTGACACCCATCTCTGACTCCCATCTCTGACACCCGTACCCAACCCTCAGCTCCAGCAGCAGTGACAAACACCCGTGCCTAAAATTCCTGTTTCCAATCTGCTTCACTCATTCACCCATTCACCCATTCACTCATTCACCCATTCACCCATTCACTCATTTACTCATTCACTCATTCACCCATTCACCCATTCACTCATTCACCCATTTACTCATTCACTCATTCACTCATTCACTCATTCACCCATTCACCCATTCACTCATTCACCCATTCACTCATTCACTCATTCACTCATTCACCCATTTACTCATTCACCCATTCACTCATTCACCCATTCACTCATTCACTCATTCACTCATTCACCCATTCACCCATTCACTCATTCACTCATTCACCCATTCACTCATTCACTCATTCACCCATTCACTCATTCACTCATTCACTCATTCACCCATTCACTCATTCACCCATTCACTCATTCACTCATTCACCCATTCACTCATTCACTCATTCACTCATTCACTCATTCACCCATTCACCCATTCACTCATTCACTCATTCACCCATTCACTCATTCACTCATTCACCCATTCACTCATTCACTCATTCACTCATTCACCCATTCACTCATTCACCCATTCACTCATTCACTCATTCACTCATTCACCCATTCACTCATTCACCCATTCACTCATTCACCCATTTACTCATTCACTCATTCACTCATTCACTCATACACCCATTCACTCATTCACTCATTCACCCATTCACTCATTCACTCATTCACCCATTCACTCATTCACTCATTCACTCATTCACCCATTCACTCATTCACCCATTCACTCATTCACCCATTCACTCATTCACCCATTCACTCATTCACGGTGCTGGCTGCGGCCCGAAGCCAGCTCAGTGGCCGGCAGAGAATTTTCATATCTAACAATAATTCCTGATCCTAAGCGTTGTTGAATTAATAATGCCAAAAATTTTATCGTCTACAATTTTTTTACTATACTACTGACAAGCCACTGTTGTGCCAATAGTCAGTGAATTGAAACTGTTGTTTTATAATCAAACTTAACTTTTATAGTGTTCTGTACCTTCGTTGTTACATTCTTAGAGTGTCGCTATTAGTGTAGATATTAGCTGCCTGAGCTGAGCCCGTCTTGCACTGTTTCAAAAATCGTTTTTTGCTGGTTTTTCTGTTTTTGCTCTTCTTTTGTCTGGTTTTTTCCGGACACGCCTGTACGAGTTTTTCGTGTTGCTGCTGTTTTTGGTACTTCAAATCATATTTAACCGCATTGGCAATTGAATTAGTTTTTGTGTGACAGCAGTATCTTGACTATTAAACTGTTTCATTTTAAACTTGCCTCCAAGTTCTTCAGTTTGAGGCTTTTTTTGGTGTAAAATGTTTGTTTGGCTTCTTTGTTGCTGGGTTGGTTGCTAGGCTAGCAACTATGTTGCTCGGATGGTTGTTAGTCTCACTTGTATATCTTGTATTTTAGCTTATCTTTTGTATCTAAAGCTGATGCTATGCGGTATCTAGGCTGTTGCTAGGCGGTATCTAGGCTGTTGCCAGGGCATATCTAAGGTGTTACTAGGCTGTTGCTAGGCAAGATCTTGGCTGTTGCTAGAAGGTATCTAGTCTGATGCCAGGCGGTATCTCAGGCTGTTGCTAGGCGGTATCTAGTCTGATGCCAGGCATCTCAGGCTGTTGCTAGGCGGTATCTAGTCTGATGCCAGGCATCTCAGGCTGTTGCTAGGCGGTATCTAGTCTGATGCCAGGCATCTCAGGCTGTTGCTAGGCGGTATCTAGTCTGATGCCAGGCATCTCAGGCTGTTGCTAGGCGGTATCTAGTCTGATGCCAGGCATCTCAGGCTGTTGCTAGGCGGTATCTAGTCTGATGCCAGGCATCTCAGGCGCTACTAGGCTGTTGCTAGGCGGTATCTAGTCTGATGCCAGGCGATATCTCAGGCGGTATCTAGTCTGATGCCAGGCGGTATCTCAGGCGGTATCTAGTCTGATGCCAGGCGGTATCTCAGGCGGTATCTAGTCTGATGCCAGGCGGTATCTCAGGCGCTACTAGGCTGTTGCTAGGTGGTATCTAGGCTGTTGCTAGGCGATGTCTTAGGCGGTTGCTAGGCTGCATCTAGGGCGTTACTAGGCTGATTCTAAACTATAATTTTGTTTCTACTCCATTTTACTCCAATCGTTCCGTTGTTATGCCGTTGTTATGCCGTTGTTATGCGCAGGCAATTCTAGCGCTGCTGCACGAGCTCAGGGACGCCTACAGCAATGTAGTGGCATTTGTCAGGGAGCTGGCGGTGCAGCTGGCCATGCTGCAGGCCGAGGAGAAGCGGGCCAAGCGAATCCTGGCCGTTGGAGGCCTCCTGCTGATCAGCGTGTGCCTGCTGACTGTGTGGGGCCACCTGAACCCGAGCATGACCCTGGGCGCCTTCACCTGCCTGCTGCTGTTTGACCTGTGCTACATCGGCGTCGCCCTGGTCAGCCTCTGGGTTGAGCGGCGCCAGCGCTGTCTGGCCTACACGTTCGGCTACGAGCGATTCGAAGTGCTGGCGGTGTTCGCCTCCCTGATGCTGGCCATCCTCGGCGTGTTCTTCGTGCTGAAGGAGTGCGTGGAGCGGGCCTTCGAACCGCCCGATGTCACGCCTAGCGGCCTGGCGCTTGGCGGCCTCGTTGGACTCGTGGTGCATCTAGTGGCTGTGTACAGGTGTGTGGGTTTCTGTTTGTGGCTGTGTACAGGTGTGTGGGTTTCTGTTTGTGGCTGTGTACAGGTGTGTGGGTTTCTGTTTGTGGCTGTGTACAAGTGTGTGGGTTTCTGTTTGTGGCTGTGTACAGGTGTGTGGGTTTCTGTTTGTGGCTGTGTACAGGTGTGTGGGTTTCTGTTTGTGGCTGTGTACAGGTGTGTGGGTTTCTGTTTGTGGCTGTGTACAGGTGTGTGGGTTTCTGTTTGTGGCTGTGTACAGGTGTGTGGGTTTCTGTTTGTGGCTGTGTACAGGTGTGTGGGTTTCTGTTTGTGGCTATGTACAGGTGTGTGGGTTTCTGTTTGTGGCTGTGTACAGGTGTGTGGGTTTCTGTTTGTGGCTGTGTACAGGTGTGTGGGTTTCTGTTTGTGGCTGTGTACAGGTGTGTGGGTTTCTGTTTGTGGCTGTGTACAGGTGTGTGGGTTTCTGTTTGTGGCTGTGTACAGGTGTGTGGGTTTCTGTTTGTGGCTGTGTACAGGTGTGTGGGTTTCTGTTTGTGGCTGTGTACAGGTGTGTGGGTTTCTGTTTGTGGCTGTGTACAGGTGTGTGGGTTTCTGTTTGTGGCTGTGTACAGGTGTGTGGGTTTCTGTTCGTGGCTGTGTACAGGTGTGTGGATTTCTGTTTGTGGCTGTGTACAGGTGTGTGGGTTTCTGTTTGTGGCTGTGTACAAGGCTGTAACAGTTGCGTATACCTTCACAGCCGCAGATTCCATTTATTGCCCAACCGTTCCCCCCCCCCACTCCAGCGTGGAGAACCCGGCCTACAATCACGTGATCGACGCCAGCACGTCCAGCTGGCTGCAGGAGCACGTGACTGACATCAGCGAGAGCCTGTGCCATCACGTGCCGGGCCTGAGCAAGCTGCTGCTGCCCAGGCTGAACCCCCTGGCCCTGCTGGGGGTGTCCTCGGCCATGTGCCTGTTCCTGGCCAGCTGCCTACTCGACGCCTACCAGTCCTCGCTGGCCGACATCACAATGGCCGTACTGGCCGCCTTCGTTGTCGTGGTGACCATGGCGCCAATGGCCGCCTACTGCGGCAAGATTCTGCTGCAGAGCACCCCGGCTCACCTGGTCGGCCAGCTGGACAAGGCGCTCGGCGAGGCCGCCACGCTTGACGGGGTGCTGGAGCTTCGCAAGGAGCGCACCTGGCTGACCGGCTTCGGACAGCTCAACGGCTGCCTGCAGGTGAGGCCTATTTGATGTATTCTGTGTAGTTTATTCATGACTGTGTACAGGTCTGTGTGTTCTGTTCGTGTCTGTGTACAGGTCTGTTTATTTTATTCGTGTCTGTGTACAGGTCTGTGTACTCTATTCGTGTCTGTGTACAGGTCTGTGTACTCTATTCGCGTCTGTGTACAGATCTGTGTACTCTATTCGTGTCTGTGTACAGGTCTGTGTACTCTATTCGTGTCTGTGTACAGGTCTGTGTACTCTATTCGCGTCTGTGTACAGATCTGTGTACTCTATTCGTGTCTGTGTACAGGTCTGTGTACTCTATTCGCGTCTGTGTACAGATCTGTGTACTCTATTCGTGTCTGTGTACAGGTCTGTGTACTCTATTCATGTCTGTGTACAGATAGGTACAGTGTATCCAATTAGTGACTGTCATTTTTCAGAAAATTTTTGCCATTTTTCGCCTATTTTCTGTTCGTAAAAATCTTTAAAAGCAGAGTAAATTCTAATCCCAATGTCCCAGGTTCGAGTCCGCCGCGACGCCTCCGAACAGCTTGTGCTGGCCCACGTGACCAACCGGCTGGCCCACCTGGTGCCCGGCCTCACAGTGCAGGTCTACAAAGATGACTGGAGCCGCGGCCTGCAGCCATCCGCCAGCTGGGTGGCGCCCCGCTTCAACCCGTTCGCCCCGCCCGCCGCCCCATCCGCAGCCGCCGCCTCCCACGCCGTCGCCCCAGCCTCCTCGGCTTCTTCATTTCTCGCCGGTTCTTCATCACCACATCCGTCAGCAGCGTCGACCGCGGTGTCCGAGGCCAACCTGCCGGACCTGCTGCTGCCCGCCAGCTTCGCTCCGCCGAACCCCTTCACCAGCCACGCCGGGGTCAGCTTCATGCTGCCGCCGCCCCCGCCGCCTCCGCCGATGCCTCCGTCGACATCCAGTTCGACGTTTCATCAGCGCTACTGAGCTGCATGACAATTGCCTCGCAATGCGCATATCCGGGGATGTACATATACACAGTGGGGCTTGCTTTTGTTCAGCTACTATGTAACTATGCTGAGCCTTTTGGTGAATGGTTCTTGGACTGATGTACAATATTATTACTCTTGCTGTCTCAATAAATCATTGATGAATAAATAATCTTGAATTTTGTTGGTTGCGAAATTGTTTTACTGCTTTTATCTTTTTTACTAGGCTAGTTATTTTCACCCTTAGTGATCAAGTTTAGTCATGTCTCAGTGATGTTTCAGTCATGCCTCAGTCATTAATCGCCTCAGTCATGCCTCAGTCATACCTGAATAGCCAGTTCAGTCATTAATTCCCTCGCCTATCGGCCACCTTCCAGTTGTCATGGCAACGCCAGTCGCCCTACCAACGGACCTGGCCAATTGGCCCAAGCTGAAGCGCCACCTGGAGGCCCTGAAGCGAATCGAGCCGAACCCTGAAGCGCTGGTGAAAGTGCTGGACGACCTGCACGAGGAGTACATGCTGAACTACGTCAGCCCGGCCACGGGCGCCGGTTCCGCGCGCTCGTTTTTCACTGGACTGCGCCGGTTCATTGAGCAGCGCATGAGCGATGAGCAGCGCAAGCAGTTCTTCCAGGGCCTGCTGCCCTTCCTGGTGGACCGCGTGCTGGCCTTGGAGGCTGGCAGGGAGCCCCTGAACTACGCCTGCCAGCAGGAGGGTGAGATGCTCTCTGCTCTGTGTGTGGTACAGCCTGTGCTTACAGCCTGTTTACAGACTGCACAGTGTGTTACAGCCTGTGCTTACAGACTGGACAGTGTGTTACAGCCTGTGCTTACAGCCTGTTTACAGACTGGACAGTGTGTTACAGCCTGTGCTTACAGACTGGACAGTGTGTTACAGCCTTTGCTTACAGACTGGACAGTGTGTTACAGCCTGTGCTTACAGACTGGACAGTGTGTTACAGCCTTTGCTTACAGACTGGACAGTGTGTTACAGCCTGTGCTTACAGACTGGACAGTGTGTTACAGCCTGAATACTGTACAGAGTATACCAGTCTAACAGTTAAATAATCCCAATCAAAATCCCTAGCCTCGGTCACTGTGCTAAGTCGCGAGTTCGTATCCTCGCTATTGTCGGCCGCGTTCCTCTGCGTGATGCCGCAGCACCCCAAGGACCTGGCCATCAGCATGTCGGCCAACGGCTTTCCCGCCTTCTTCGCCGCCATTCAGGAAGCGTGAGCGATTTTTCACAGTATTTTCTAGTGTATTACTATAAGTAGAGCAGTGAAGGATTTGCTGCTAATAATTTCTGCTGCAGGACTCCGCACCAAGCAGAGAAGCTGCAATGCGTTCTCAGCTACTTCGAACGGCTGCAGCGGGAGGGCCTGCCCGCCGGCAAGCTGGTTGTCGCCCGCTCCGTCTTGCCGTCCAAGGAGCTGCTGACCTCCGCCAAGCTGGCCGCCAGCTCCCGCCCGCTCTGCCGCTTGCTGGTGGAGCCCGAGGCCTCCATGAAGGACGCCGACACCAACCTGCTGCACGTCTGCTTTGGCAACAGCTTCCTGGGCGGCGGGGTGCTCTTGACTGGCGTGTTGCAGGTGCGTCTTCTGCTTCTCATCCCTCCCATCTCATCCCCTCCCATCTCATTCCCTCCCATCTCATTCCCTCCCATCTCATTCCCTCCCATCTCATCCCCTCCCATCTCATCCCCTCCCATCTCATTCCCTCCCATCCCATCCCCTCCCATCTCATTCCCTCCCATCTCATCCCCTCCCATCTCATTCCCTCCCATCTCATTCCCTCCCATCTCATCCCCTCCCATCTCATCCCCTCCCATCTCATCGCCTCCCATCTCATCCTCTCCCATCTCATCCCCTCCCATCTCATCCCCTCCCATCTCATCCCCTCCCATCTCATCGCCTCCCATCTCATCCCCTCCCATCTCATCGCCTCCCATCTCATCCCCTCCCATCTCATCCCTTCCCATCTCATCCCCTCCCATCTCATCCCCTCCCATCTCATCCCCTCCCATCTCATCCCCTCCCATCTCATCCCCTCCCATCTCATCCCCTCCCATCTCATCCCCTCCCATCTCATCCCCTCCCATCTCATCCCCTTCCATCTCATCCCCTTCCATCTCATCCCCTCCCATCTCATCCCCTCCCATCTCATTCCCTCCCATCTCATTCCCTCCCATCTCATCCCCTCCCATCTCATCCCCTTCCATCTCATCCCCTTCCATCTCATCCCCTCCCATCTCATCCCCTCCCATCTCATCCCCTCCCATCTCATCCCCTCCCATCTCATCCCCTCCCATCTCATCCCCTCCCATCTCATCCCCTCCCATCTCATCCCTCCCATCTCTTTCTCAATTCACCCCTTCTCCCCATCTCTCCCGTACTCTGACTCTCCCATCTTACTAAAAGTAGTCAGTTCATGGTTAAACCCAGCCCTGCCGCCAACCCCACCCCAGGAGGAGACCCTGTTCGTGCACAACCCGGAGCTCATCACCTCCATGCTGTTTGTGGAGGCCATGGACAACAACGAGGCCGTGTACATCATGGGCTACGAGCCGTTCAGCCAGTCCGACGGCTACGGGCTGAAAATGAAATTCACCGGGCAGGTGCGCGAATCGCTCCAGCCGGACGAAGCCGGCATTCTGCCGAGCCGCCTCGTCTCCATGGACGCCGTGCCGTACCGCGGCTTCCCCGCTGAGCAGTACGTTAAGCAGAACCTGCTGCGCGACACCAACAAGGCTTATGTGGCATTTCGGCAGTCTTATAAACAGGTGAGAGTTTTGGCCTTTATAATGAACCCGCTTGCTCATTATATACGATATCCCACACCCCATGTACATATGCCTCTCCCCCACCCCATGTACATATGCCTCTCCCCCACCCCATGTACATATGCCTCTCCCCCACCCCATGTACATATGCCTCTCCCACCCCATGTACATATGCCTCTCCCCCACCCCATGTACGTATGCCTCTCCCCCACCCCATGTACATATGCCTCTCCCACCCCATGTACATATGCCTCTCCCCCACCCCATGTACGTATGCCTCTCCCACCCCATGTACGTATGCCTCTCCCACCCCATGTACGTATGCCTCTCCCACCCCATGTACATATGCCTCTCCCACCCCATGTACATGTACATATGCCTCTCCCACCCCATGTACATATGCCTCTCCCACCCCATGTACATATGCCTCTCCCACCCCATGTACGTATGCCTCTCCCACCCCATGTACATATGACTCTCCCACCCCATGTACGTATGTATGCCTATTCTCACCCAGTGCACATTTGCCCTACATATCGATTAAATTGCGGCATGCCTCAATGAGACTGAGCCTGTCCTCATGGCGTTGAATGACTGGCTTTACAAACAATTGCTCTGTTTCACAACAAATAAAGCGATTTTTTGCAGTCATTAATTGAAAAGCAGTGAGCGACGTTCAATCATTATCTAAACTACTCAGTAAGTAGTTTGCTATGCAAAAGAGCAGCGTATGTTTTTATGTGGATTTTCTCGTTTTTCGACGTTATTTTTTGCTCTTGTACTCGCTTTTAGTTCCAGCATGTCTGTCTGTCTATTATTTCAATTTCATTTTTTAGTCTTTATTTCTAACAGTGCTTCCTTGAGTGAAAGCCCAGAGTGTTACTTGGAGTGACAGTTCAGACTGCTACTTGGAGTGATAGTTCAGAGTGCTACGGAGAGTAAAAGTCCAGAGTGCTACTTGGAGTGACAGTTCAGACTGCTACTTGGAGTGATAGTTTAGAGTGCTACGGAGAGTGAAAGTCCAGAGTGCTGCTTGGAGTGACAGTTCAGAGTGCTACGGAGAGTGAAAGTCCAGAGTGCTACTTGGAGTGACAGTCCAGAGTGCTACTTGGAGTGACAGTCCAGAGTGCTACGGGGAGTGACAGTCCAGAGTGCTACTTGGAGTGACAGTCCAGAGTGCTACGGGGAGTGACAGTCCAGAGTGCTACTTGGAGTGACAGTCCAGAGTGCTACGGGGAGTGACAGTCCAGAGTGCTACGGGGAGTGACAGTTCAGACTGCTATGGAGAGTGACAGTCCAGAGTGCCACGTGGAGTGACAGTCCAGAGTGCCACGTGGAGTGACAGTCCAGAGTGCTACGGGGAGTGACAGTCCAGAGTGCTACGGAGAGTGAAAGTCCAGAGTGCTACTTGGAGTGCCCAAGGAGTGACCGTAGTGTGCAGATCAGCTCCCGAGCAGTTGCCCCCCACCTCGCTCTTCATCCCGCTTCAGTGTCCCGAGCTGACTGCCAGCGCGCCCCGCGGCGTTGTCACGGGCAACTGGGGCTGCGGCGCCTTCGGCGGCGACCCTCAGCTGAAGTCTCTGCTGCAGTGGCTGGTGGCCTCCCAGCTGGAGCTGCCGGTGCTGCAGTATCACAAATTTTCCGATTCTCGGGTTGACCGGGTAAGTGCAAATTTATGACTGGTTAAATAGATTTCGAAACATATCGGCATTTAGTAGCAGCAGTAGAAGTTCTCATTTCTAGTTAGTAGCATAAATAGAGTTTTTCGTTATAATTATTTAATCTTACAAAATGAAAGCATCGGATTTCCATCCCCGTTCAACCGCGGCAGCTGGAGGAGGTGTCCGAGAAGCTGCAGTCGGCCAAGTGCACAGTCGGACAGCTGTGGAAGCGCATCCTGGATTATTGCAAGATCGCCTCGAAAGAGTTCGAGAAGACAGACTCGCTGCAGACCGAGCTGTTCGCCCACCTGCTCAAGACTGCTTAGGCGCTTGATGAGGCCTCCAGTTGCCGTGACCCCCTCTCAGTTTTAGCTCCGAGGGTCCTCACCGACCTACTGATAGTAGAGCAGACAGAAAGTCTTTGAAACTTTATAAATCAGTTCGAGCACATTTCTGTAGAAGTTTCTAGCGATCATCCCTGGCCAGGAATCGAACCCGGGACGCCAAATTACACTCTTTGCATACCCCAGCTGTTTTGTGCCTCCCTGTAGGCTGTGTCTTTTTTAAAACTTTTTTACTCATTGAAATTTTATTCTTTTCGAGTTTTTCCCACCTTAAGGTGCCCAGTTTTGCTCAAACACAATTTGGCATGTTCTGCCTTTGCTGCTTGTTGCTAACCGCCTTGTCGTGTGTAAAAATTGGCCTTTTTAATTATCGGAAAGAAACCGATCTCGCCGCCCCATTGCTTCTCCCATTGTTTTGATGTTTTTTGCGGAATTCGAACCAAAGACCGCGTCTTAATACTGTGCGGTTCGTATTGAAATTTTGCACAGTTTAACCGAGTTTTACTCTTAGCAACCGGCTTTTTCTAGCTAACCCTTTTTTCCTGTGTTCTATTCAGAGCCTCTGACTTAACCTTCAACATTCGCGACTGTTTTTAAAGACGCCGTCCGTCCCAGTCACTTCTGTTTTGTGCGGCTGTTTGGTGTCCGCTTATTTCAGATTGGCTTTTCCATAAATATAAACTGAGCTGCCCGCTTCTGGTCATCATCAGCTGATCATGAGGAGCTGCTGGACTGGCAGATTCACTTGAAACATTTTGCCTGCCTTAATTGTTACTTTTTTCTATGATATATGGAGTTCCTGTGTTTCTGTAAGGGCATCGGTTCTGTGAATGCATCGATTCTGTGAATGCAGTGATTGTGTGAATGTATCGGTTGTGTGAATGCATCGGTTGTGTGAATACTGTGATTCTGTGAATACTGTGATTCTGTGAATCCATCGATTCTGTAAATGCATCGATTCTGTGAATGCATCGATTCTGTGAATGCATCGATTCTGTAAATGCATCGATTCTGTGAATGCATCGATTCTGTGAATGCATCGATTCTGTAAATGCATCGATTCTGTGAATGCATCGATTCTGTGAATGCAGTGATTGTATGAATGCATCGATTCTGTGAATGCATCGATTCTGTAAATGCATCGATTCTGTGAATGCATCGATTCTGTGAATGCATCGATTCTGTAAATGCATCGATTCTGTGAATGCATCGATTCTGTGAATGCATCGATTCTGTAAATGCATCGATTCTGTGAATGCATCGATTCTGTAAATGCATCGATTCTGTGAATGCATCGATTCTGTGAATGCAGTGATTGTATGAATGCATCGATTCTGTGAATGCATCGATTCTGTGAATGCATCGATTCTGTAAATGCATCGATTCTGTGAATGCATAGATTCTGTGAATGCATAGATTCTGTGAATGCATCGATTCTGTAAATGCATCGATTCTGTGAATGCATCGATTCTGTGAATGCATCGATTCTGTGAATGCATCGATTCTGTAAATGCATCGATTCTGTGAATGCATCGATTGTGTGAATGCATCGATTCTGTGAATGCATCGATTCTGTGAATGAATCGATTCTGTAAATGCATCGATTCTGTGAATGCATCGATTGTGTGAATGCATCGATTCTGTGAATGCATCGATTCTGTGAATGCATAGATTCTGTGAATACTGTGATTCTGTGATTGCATCGATTCTATGAATGCATCGATTCTGTGAATGCATCGATTCTGTGAATGTGGTAATTTTGCGAATTAGATGGATTCTGAGGCTACAGTAATTTTGTGAATGCATCGACTCTGAATATAGTAGTTCTGCGACTGAATTAACTCTGTGAATATAGTGATTCAGTGAATACAGTGGTTATGTAAATACAGTGGTTATGTGAATACAGTGTTTATGTGAATACAAAGATCCTGTGAATTTATCGATTCTGTGAATGCATCAAATGCACCACTTATGCATGCACAATTTTTCTGTGAATACAGTAGTTTGATGAATAGGCAAAATAAAACGATGAGTGAAAAGCAATAAAGTATATGTGATTTAATTTCATGCCGCAATACCTCTATTTAAAAACTAAATTAGTTCTTATCAGAGGCCATCAGGCATGGACTTCTATACTTAGATGCCAAGTATAGAAGTCCATGCATCAAGTCTGTCTCTGCCGTCTATGGCATGCAGACCCTGAGCAGATGAATTAGGCTAAACTGTGGTGTTGATCAGTTGTTTATAGCACTCAACTCAAATCGATGTGAGATCTTGACCGGATCGGCACCAAGATCAACAAGAAAGCAGCACAAGTCGCTTTTTCAAAGCAATGCAAGCACCTGGCTTCAGTCGCACTGCGGCCGTGTCTGCAGCCGCCAGCACCGACCTGGTGAGCACGGCGGAACAGCCCACTGGCACCTCGGCTGAGGCCGCCTTCCAGCAGCAGCCAAAGTCTGCGTCAGCAGCACCGCAACAGCCGCCACAGTTGGCGTTGAGTGCCTCGTATTCATCGGCTTGCCGTCAGGCCAACTGGCTAGTGGGCGTCGAGCCACAGGATATCCGGTTTCCGGTGAGGAATGAGGGGTGCTGGCTGAGGGGTTGTCGGAGAGAGGAATGAGGGGTGCTGGCTGAGGGGTTGTCGGAGAGAGGAATAAGGGGTGCTGGCTGAGGGGTTGTCGGAGAGAGGAATGAGGGGTGCTGGCTGAGGGGTTGTCGGAGAGAGGAATGAGGTGTGCTGGCTGAGGGGTTGGCGGAGAGAGGAATGAGGGGTGCTGGCTGAGGGGTTGGCGGAGAGAGGAATGAGGGGTGCTGGCTGAGGGTTTGGTTTAGAGAGGAATGAGGGGTGCTGGCTGAGGGGTTGGCGGAGAGAGGAATGAGGGGTGCTGGCTGAGGGGTTGGCGGAGAGAGGAATAAGGATGCTGGCTGAGGGGTTGGCGGAGAGAGGAATGAGGGGTGCTGGCTGAGGGGTTGGTGTAGAGACGAATGAGGGGTGCTGGCTGAGGAGTTGGTGGAGAGAGAAATTAAGGTTAGATTACGGAAACCAGACTAGAAATCGATAACTCTTAGGGCTCTTAAAAATTAATTAGATATTTGACTTTGACATATTTCCACTGACGATCCACTTACGCTACATGTAAGCTAGAACTACTTGCTTATTTACCTGTCACCCTACTCTCCAGGTGAACATCGTCCAGGTAGCCTTCACCGCTACCTACTTCGCCGCGCTTACCTCCGACCGCCGCAAGGTCTACGTCAACCGCCGGCAGCCTGGCGCCGCCGGCAACTGCAAGCGACGCGCCATCGACTTCCCGGCGGCCGATCGGCGGCCAGTCAGCCTGGTCTCCTTCGACCACCGCGATGTGCTCTGCGTGGTCCTGCGCAGCCGAGTCGAATTCCACTGCCTGGCCAGCGGCACCCGGGTCGGCGCGTACGAGACCCCGACAGCCGAGGTCGTCGCCGCCGCGTCCAGGCACGGCCGGTCGCCGCTCGGTGCTCTCTGGTGCTCCTTCGGCGGCAGCGGCAGCTCCTCGCGCAAGTCAGCCTCCTCCGAGGCCGCCTTCACCGTGTGGACGGACCGGACAGACGCACCAAAGCGGGCGCTGCTGCTCGGACAGTCAGTGGCCGGCAGGGCGGAGAGGTTCCTCCGCTTCCACTGGACCTCCGAGGACGCCGTGCTGCTCGTGTCTCGGCTGGCCGGCTCGGGCTCCAGCCAGGTGCGGTTTCTGTAGATCTCTTTTGGGTGCTGTAGATCTCTATTGGGTGCTGTAGATCTCTATTGGGTTCTGTAGATCTATATTGGGTTACGTAGATCTCTACTGGGTTCTGTAGATTGCTATTAGATTCTATAGATCTATATTCGGTTCTGTAGATCTCTATTGGGCTCTGTAGATCTTTAATGGGCTCTGTAGATCTCTATTTGGTTCTGTAGATCCCTATTGTGTTCTGTAGATCTCTATTGGGTTCTGTAGATCTCTATTGGGTTCCGTAGATCTCTATTGGGTTCTGTAGATCCCTATTGTGTTCTGTAGATCTCTATTGGGTTCTGTAGATCCCTATTGTGTTCTGTAGATCTCTATTGGGTTAGGTAGATCTCTACTGGGTTTTGTAGATCTCTATTGGGTTCTGTAGATCCCTATTGTGTTCTGTAGATCTTTATTGGGTTACGTAAATATGTACTGGGTTTTGTAGATCTCTAATATATTCTATAGATCTATATTCGGGTCTGTAGATCTCTATTGGGTTCTGTAGATCTCTATTGGGTTCTGTAGATCTCTATTGGGTTCTGTAGATCTCTATTGGGTTCCGTAGATCTCTATTGGGTTCTGTAGATCCCTATTGTGTTCTGTAGATCTCTATTGGGTTCTGTAGATCCCTATTGTGTTCTGTAGATCTCTATTGGGTTAGGTAGATCTCTACTGGGTTTTGTAGATCTCTATTGGGTTCTGTAGATCCCTATTGTGTTCTGTAGATCTTTATTGGGTTACGTAAATATGTACTGGGTTTTGTAGATCTCTAATATATTCTATAGATCTATATTCGGGTCTGTAGATCTCTATTGGGTTCTGTAGATCTCTATTGGGTTCTGTAGATCTCTATTGGGTTCTGTAGATCTCTATTGGGTTCCGTAGATCTCTATTGGGTTCTGTAGATCCCTATTGTGTTCTGTAGATCTCTATTGGGTTCTGTAGATCCCTATTGTGTTCTGTAGATCTCTATTGGGTTAGGTAGATCTCTACTGGGTTTTGTAGATCTCTATTGGGTTCTGTAGATCCCTATTGTGTTCTGTAGATCTTTATTGGGTTACGTAAATATGTACTGGGTTTTGTAGATCTCTAATATATTCTATAGATCTATATTCGGGTCTGTAGATCTCTATTGGGTTCTGTAGATCTCTATTTGGTTCTGTAGATCTCGATGGGCTCTTGAAAATTGATATCAGGATTCCGAGAGGTTTTCTTGCTCGCCATTAGATCTCGCTGTTTAGGGTTCACTAGACCATTTGTATAGAGCCTGTAGATCTTGTTCTCTAGACCAACCAGTAGCAAGCAGCGAACCGCTCCCAGAACCCCCCTCTCCCACCGGTCGCAGCGCCAGCAGCAGCAGGCGGAGCCGCAGCCGCTCATCTTCAGCGCCTTCGACACGGCCGGGCGGCGCCCAATGCAGCGGCTCTGTCGGCGCAGCGTCCACTCGGCCCGCCAGTTCTGCCTGTCTCCAGACGGCTCCCTCCTGCTGCTCAGCGGCGGCTCCCGCCACCAGCTGCTTGAAGCCGCCACGCTGCGGCCGCTGCTGACCCTGCCCCGCCGGCAGTCCTCGCCGCTGCCCATTGCCGTCACCAACGCCGGCGACCTGCTGCTGCTGCGACCGCAGCCGCCGGCCTGCCTGGAGATTCACCGTCGCGGCGTCGGCCTCGGGCCGCCGAAGAGCTTCGAGCTGGCCGGCCTCCTGCTTGGCGGCGGCGGCGGCGTCGGCGGAACCGGCAGCGGCGAGTTTCGCCTTTACGCCATCGGCGACTTCGCCGCGCTGCTGGTCTTCGAGCGGGGCGCCCGGGCGACTGGCGCTGACGACGCCACAGCGGGCACCGGCGGAGGCGGCGGCGGCGACTGCGTAGACAGCCGAAAGACCAGCAACTCGGAGCTGCCGCACTCGCAGTCGAAGCAGCAGCAGCAGCAGCAGCAGCAGCAGCAGCAGCAGAGCCTCTGCCTGGTGGCCTTGGTGGATCTCAATGGTGAGCTGAAGCTTCTAGAAGAGAGTGAAGATGACTGCGTCTGTGACTGATTGGTCCGTACGGGGTCATTACCTATTAGCCGGTATAGGTCTCTTTCTACCTGATTGGTCAGCACATGTCGCTTTCTGATTGGTCAGCACATGTCGCTTTCTGATTGGTCAGTACATGTCGCTTTCTGATTGGTCAGCACATGTCGCTTTCTGATTGGTCAGCACATGTCACCGTCTGATTGGTCAGCACATGTCGCTTTCTGATTGGTCAGCACATGTCGCTTTTTGATTGGTCAGCACATGTCACCGTCTGATTGGTCAGCACATGTCGCTTTCTGATTGGTCAGCACATGTCGCCTTCTGATTGGTCAGCACATGTCGCTTTCTGATTGGTCAGCACATGTCACTTCCTGATTGGTCCGTCTAGGTCGGTTTTATTTGTCCGTACAGGTCTCTATCTGATCAGTGATCAGAGTTTGAGGTCTCTAATTGGTCTGTGCACAAATTGCGCTCACCCTCCGCCAGGCAATTTGCTCATGCGAGCCGAGTGGCCCAGGGCCCGCGTGCAGCTTGTCTCCGACGACCTTCTGGTGTACCTGCGCCGCATGTCCCTCCGGCCGTTCTCGGCTGCCCACGCCTGCATCTTCGACTTCAACGCGCCGCTGGTCAGGCGCTCCTTCTGGGCTGCTGGCGGCGACTCGCTGAACCCGCCAGCCGCCGTCGCCGCCTCCTCCTCCGGCGGCGGCAAGCACGAGGCGAAGTCGGGAGCGGCTCGAAATGCGACAGCGCTGGACGCCAACGGAACCGCCATCGTCTTGGCGCCGAATTTGCCAACCAGCGAGTGACAGGCGAGTGACTAGCGAGTGACAGGCGAGTGACTAGCGAGTGACAGGCGAGTGACTAGCGGGTGACAGGCGAGTGACAAAGTGATCAAATGTACTTTAGTGCCGAAGCAGTCGAGTAAATAATTTACACTTCTTTATTTTTTACCGCTTCGTGATTCATAGCAAGAGACTGTCACACAGGCTTCTCTGAAGCGCGTCAATTTCGTTATTTTTCTGTCCTAAACCTTATCGTATGGGCCTGGAATTGCGCCAATTTTTTATTACCTATTGTGAAACACCTACGCGAACTCTTAATTGACGTTTCCGGCACTGCAGTAAACCCGAATTTATATTGCAACATCGTTTAATCAATTTTGGCTTCCTGTTTTATTGCGTTTTTTCGTTAATTAACTGAAGAAAATGAGCAATTTGCTAATTAGACAGGTGCAATTGTAAATTAGTCTCCGAAGTCACGTGATAAGCTAGACTAGTAAATGTAGACCAAAGCAAATGTACATTAGTCTCCGAAGTCACGTGATAAGCTAGTCTAGTAAATGTAGACCATAGCAAATGTACATTAGTCTCCGAAGTCACGTGATAAGCTAGTCTAGTAAATGTAGACCAAAGCAAATGTACATTAGTCTCCGAAGTCACGTGATAAGCTAGTCTAGTAAATGTAGACCAAAGCAAATGTACATTAGTCTCCGAAGTCACGTGATAAGCTAGTCTAGTAAATCTAGACCAAAGCAAATGTACATTAGTCTCCGAAGTCACGTGATAAGCTAGCCTGCCCGACTGAAGTTGAGTGGGGCACAAAATAAAAAACCAGGTATCCTTGAAAATTCATGGAAAGTTTGTTTGGATGAGCCGTCGAAAAATAGTGGTTTTCATATTTTTCAATATATTTGACCAGAAAACAACAACAATAACATAGAAGGGTATATTGTAGTCGTAGGTTCTGAGATGACCAGAGAAAAAAAACAAGACAAAGATGAGTGGTGATAAATAAATTTTACCAGCCGTTCGCATTCAGCGCTACTCATTAAAATGAATAGTAGTCAGAAAAGATAATAAAATCCGATTTCAAAATGTACTTTTTTGTTATGAAACCTGGTTAATGTCAGTTCAAACACCGCAAAACATCCCAAAAATTATCAAACTTAAAAAAACAATTATTGCACATTATTATTAACAAAACTGTTAAGATAAAAAAAGGAAGAATGACTTAGTAACTAGAATTTCAGATATTCGCTGCTTTAGTTCATTCAGCTGAAAAAATATAAACTGACAAAACACAACATGCTACTGTTTTATGGCCGATGTAAGTAGAATCCAAAGCAAATTATGCTCAGAATTTTGTCGAGGGCACAAAAATGAATGTATAATATTTCTGGAGAAAGATTTTTCCATAGCGAACTGTCAAATATCAACTGACGGACGAGTTTGGATAGAAAGGGGGTGAGTGCGGCGTCACGGATACAGGAAACCAAGGATAAACCAATTGCCACCAGTAATAAAAGGAGCTGCTACACTTCACAACCTCCAATATATTGATAAATGTGGCGCACCCGCTTTAATTAAAGGCAGTGCAGTTTGAGGGCTACAGATTGCGAACAAAACTGCTACCCTATCTACCCTATGGCTACCCTATCTACCCTATGGCTACCTTATCTACCCTATGGCTACCCTATCTACCCTATGGCTACCCTATCTACCCTAGGACTTTCCTATCTACCCTATGGCTACCCTATCTACCCTAGGACTACCCTATCTACCCTATGGCTACCCTATCTACCCTATGGCTACCCTATCTACCCTATGGCTACCCTATGGCTACCCTATGGCTACCCTATGGCTACCCTATCTACCCTATGGCTACCCTATCTACCCTATGGCTACCCTATCTACCCTATGGCTACCCTATCTACCCTAGGACTATCCTATCTACCCTAGGACTATCCTATCTACCCTAGGACTATCCTATCTACCCTAGGACTATCCTATCTACCCTAGGACTATCCTATCTACCCTAGGACTATCCTATCTACTCTAGGGCTACCCTAACCGAGACTGCTCCTAGGGTTACTTTACCCAAAGCCGCTACCCTATCGCAGAATCGTACTAACCGCAGCCGACTGTGCTTAACTTGCGAGCCAGCCGAGCCATAAGTGTATACACAGCAAATCCTTTTACCACTGCGCGGCTCCTTGAACACGACAACAAATTGTATTGCAAAGTAGAAATATAGTTTATCAATAACACAATTCGTGCTCAAACATAAACAAAGCGAATTACGAGTTGCTCAGGTCTCCCTTATCAGCTTCCGAAATTCTCTTTCCAACAGGATCAGCCTTGCCCTCTCCTCACAGGTACATGCCGTTGATCAGGTAGTCCGCCTCGTCGCTGGTCAGCGCTTTGCCGCCGCGCCGGAACCGGGCCCTCAGCTGGCGGATGCGGCAGGTCAGGAACAGCACAGCGACCAGGCTGAGGCCCAGGCCCAGGGCGAGCGCGACCACGGCTGTGCGGGACTGCCGGTAGTTCTCCATCAGCTCGGCCAGCTCCGCCTGCGACTGGCCGGTCAGGCCGACTGGCGGCCGCGGCTTCTGCGGCTTCGACGGCTTCGGAGGCTGCGGCTTCGACGGCGTCGACTTGCGGCTGGAGTCTGCAGCGATTGACGTGTTGAAATGGATTTCGATACATATCTGATTATGACAATAATAGTAATAGCAGTAGTAATTTCCGGAAAACACAAGCAACCTGGTGGTTTTCGAAAATCCAAAGACTACGCTTTCTAGGAAAGACACTAAGCTTTCTAGAAAAGACACTAAGCTTTCTAGGAAAGACACTAAGCTTTCTAGGAAAGACACTAAGCTTTCTAGAAAAGACACTAAGCTTTCTAGGAAAGACACTTAGCTTTCTAGAAAAGACACTAAGCTTTCTAGAAAAGACACTAAGCTTTCTAGAAAAGACACTAAGCTTTCTAGGAAAGACACTAAGCTTTCTAGGAAAGACACTAAGCTTTCTAGGAAAGACACTAAGCTTTCTAGGAAAGACACTAAGCTTTCTAGGAAAGACACTAAGCTTTCTAGGAAAGACACTAAGCTTTCTAGAAAAGACACTAAGCTTTCTAGAAAAGACACTAAGCTTTCTAGGAAAGACACTAAGCTTTCTAGGAAAGACACTAAGCTTTCTAGGAAAGACACTAAGCTTTCTAGGAAAGACACTAAGCTTTCTAGGAAAGACACTAAGCTTTCTAGGAAAGACACTAAGCTTTCTAGGAAAGACACTAAGCTTTCTAGGAAAGAGATAAAGCTCTACAAGTAAGAGACTAAGCTTTCTATGAAAGATTTCTAAGAATCATAAGAACAACCCAATTCCAGGAAAAGTTGAAGCTTTTAAAAGAAAAATTCTGCATTTCCAACCTCTCAGAGGCGCCTCGGTGGCGGCAGTGCGGGCTCGCTGCTTGGCCCGCCGACCAGACGGCAGGTCCAGCTCGCCGATTTCAGCGGCTCTGCCCGAAGACCGAGGCCTCCACGGCGGGTCAGCGGCGGCGGTGGCGGCGGCGGCCGAGGCTGCCAGCTGTTTGAGACGCTGGCGCCGTCGCTGCGACTCGGCGGAGCTCCAGTCGGCGTAGCTGGGCGCGGCGTCGTAGGCGCTGACAGGCGGAGCGCTGTCGGGGTCCCGGTCGGCGTAGGCGGCGGCGCCAAGTCGGTAGTAATCGGCGTCGGCTGCGTCAGATTTTTCCAGCGCGGCGGCGGCCCTGTCGGCTTTGTCTGGAAAGCGAATAAATTATCTATGACCACACAGATCTATGACCACACAGATCTATGACCACACAGATCTATGACCAAACAGATTTATGACCACCACACAGATCTATGACCACACAGATCTATGACCACACAGATCTATGACCACACAGATCTATGACCAAACAGATTTATGACCACACAGATCTATGACCACACAGATCTATGACCACACAGATCTATGACCACACAGATCTTTGACCACACAGATCTATGACCACACAGATTTATGACCACACAGATCTATGAACACACAGATCTATGACCACACACACAGATCTATGACCAGACAGGCGCAGCATGACTCACCAAGGTTGTAGATGGTCTCGGGCTCCAGCCTGTTGGCCAGCTGGTCATAATCCAGCGACCTGTCGCTGGCTGGCAGCCACCGCTGCCCCGTTTTGTCCGACGATCCCCAATCGTCTGCCGACTTCCTCAGCAGCAGTTCGGCCGCGGTGGCGTCATCCAAGCCGTAGCGGGAGGCCGCCGGGTTTTTCAGAAAGCTGTCCGGCCCATTCGGCAGCTGGTCCTCGGCCAGCACCGGCGCCCGGCTGAGCTGCAAGCTGCCTTGGGCGCGCGGCAGGTCGGACATTCGGCCGCCGGGGGGCAGCGGCGTCGGGACGCTCTGGGCCAGCATGTGGTGCTCAGCCACCTTACCCGTGTGGTGCTGCTGCTGCTGCTGCTGCAGTTGCTGCTGTTGTTGCAGGATCTGCTGCTGCTGTTTGGTTCGAGCGGATGCCTCGGCAGCGGCGGCGGCGGCAGCTTGCAAAATCGATTTGGCGTCGGCTGTAAGCAGTCAGGAATAAATTGAATCAATCGAGGGTAAACAGTGCGAGTAAACTATGCTCTAAATACTTCGTCGCCTAGTTAGTACCCTAATATTGAATACTGCAGTACTTACCATAGTTCTTGGACTGTTCAGCGCTTCCGGGGGCGGTCGCAACGGCGGCGGGAGAGGAGGAGGCGGCAGAAGCGGCCGTGCAATCGACCTCGTCGCTGCCATCGCCGCAGTGGACAACGCCGTCGCAGCGGTCGTAGATGGCGATGCAGTGCGGCGCCTTGGTGATGTCCCGGCATTGGAACTGTAGGTCCGGGTAGCGACAAACTGAAGCCGGCTTCTTCTGCTGCTGCGGCTGCGGCGGCTGCAACTGCGGTTGCGGTTGCGTAGCAACTGGAGCTTGAGTCGGAGCCGGCTGCTGCTGTGGCGGCTGTGGTGGCGGCGGCGGCGGAGGCGGCGGCAACTGAGTGGTCGCAGGATCTGCTCAGAGAACAAAGTCAAACAGTTTTAAAACGCGCCGAAAAAAGGTCACACTGCTATTGTTTTAATAATAACAATGGATTCCATGCATTCCAGCGCGTCACACAACTCCGCTCCGCTACTACCAGTAGCATGCCGAACGATGCAAAATGAACAAGCAATGTACTTTTATATAACATTCTAAACTCCTTTTAGGTTCCAACAACCAAATGTATACAGCATTATCTGCACCAAAACCAGTTAGAAATGAGCAAAGCATCCAGCACCAAAAATTCCAATTTGGTAACAGTCAAACAATTTGAACAAGCCAATTTTGCAACAAATCAGAAACCAGAAGTTAAAAAAGTTTTTTCTCATAATTTTCTTACATATTCAGTGCAGATGGGTAAGCTGAAAAAAAGTTAATTAAAATAATACAAAATGACACAATTGCAAAATTAATTATTTTTTCATCATAATCAATAAAGCAAATATATTGCTGTTGTTTCAATCAATAACAAAGTTTTTTTTAAATCTCAACAAATATGCTAAGCAAGCTATGGTAAGCAATTTTTAGCATAGAAATTAATTGTGATATTTATACACTTTTATATAAAGAAACATACTTACTATTAGCCAGTGTGGGTTTAGCAGTTATAGCCATAGATGCCTTGGAGTCTTTAGTCTGGCTATGAGTAGGAGGGATTATTGCCATCCGCACAGCTGCCACATAGCGATTATGGCTTTCAAAGTTGCATAAGGTAGCAGCAATTCCACAGTTGAATAGGTAGCACAGGTTTTTGTTCTGTTTTAATGAAGTGAAATAAGAGAAAAAATGAATGTTTACTTCGTTTATAAGTATTATATACAGTATAAAATACTATTAGATTTGTAAATAGCTTTTTAATACTTTATATATGTGATACTTAAAATAACAATAGTATATTACATGAATAGTTGGTATATCAAAAAATATTTTTAAAGCTCAGATTTAACTATAACTAAATACAAAAAATCTATTCAAATTCAAGATTTTTTATGTTTTAATTGAACTAATTAGACATGCTCATTAGAAGAAGCTTAGCAGAAAATAAATTAAAAGGTAGGAGCCGAAACTGAAATATTATTGCAAATCAACATACCGCAACTTCAAAAATTGCAGCTGTGCAATCCGCAGATTCACAGCATTTCCTTTCACAATCTTCTTTTGTCTTAGTGCGTATCGATCGGATTACAGACGCACCATTGGCAATGGAATCCTGGGTGCGAATAATGGAATGCTTTTTTATCACAAACGATTCTGGTCCACATTTTTCGCACAGAGAAACGTGAAAGCCGGTTAAAAGCAAGGCCAGAAAAGCCTTAAATAATATCATAGTATGTCTTCAAGACTGAATACAAATGGCAGATTCTATCGTCGATCCAAAAACAGTGATCTACGACAACCTGATAACATGCATTTATATAAAATGTGATTTTTTACTTTAAATCAATTCGGTGCTGTTTATAAAATAAAACAAGTATTTTTTGCAGAATAAATGCCATGTCTGTTTAACTTATACTGAAAGATAAATATTTGATTTTAAGAAGCTTTTTGCCTTATGCCTAACTTATGAGCTAGAGTGTAGAACTGATTACGAAAAGATACACAGCACTGCCTCACAACAGTATTTTTGCATAAATAAGTTTAAATCTGTCTTAGGTACTACCTGGTGAAAAAAATTGTAGTAGAGTATACAGATTTTTTTTAGAACTCCAAATACTCGATATTTAAGAATCTTATCGATTTGTTGTATGCTCAGATAGAGGACATACATGTACTTTTAATTTTACATGAATTAAATTAAACAGCACATGTCATTAATTTATCGGCGCTTAAGGCTTAATTAGCTAGAAGTTTAACCGAGTCAGAGTTTCAGCAGCATTATCAGTGGTTCAACGATAAAAATGACTGCAGGTCGACAGTCGCCTACTAGCCAAGACCGTGGTATCATGTATTTATATGTTAGTGACTGAAATATTTATTAATTTAGTTGAACAGTACATGTAATTGGAAATGTATTTATAGATTCTTTTCTTAGCGTATTTTTCTTCTATTTCCACTGCCAGTAGAGTAATAAATAAAATTCTATAATTTCGACTCGGTGTTTTTTACTATGTTGTATTTTAATTTGTCCATTATGTTAGTTTTTGTATACATTGTAATGTATACATTTTGTATAGTACAACACATGTATATGGTATTTCGTGGTGGTCCAACGAAGTATACGTAAATAAATTGGAGTTGTCCATAGCTACAGTATACACATCCTTAGGGGAATCGAGGCAAGTCATTCGGGTGACAACATGGAACTTTCGGACCACCGATACCTTGCAGACTGCAAGACTATGCCCTCAACAATCCGGGAGACTCTGTGCTCATAAATTTCCCTCAGTATGCCATATGGGCCCCCGCAAGCAAAATACGCAGGGGCAGGCCCATTGGACTTCAGATTGATTCAAATGTGCAATTATCAATAGATTGCAATTGTACTTTTTTAAGTGACAGTGAACAAATTCTGTATATTATCTCTTATTATATATATGTAAAACGATTCTTAGCTGCATATTGAAAGTACTATAGACGGAGTTCCCTTGGATTGTAAATCACTGTTCATGGATCCATGATTAGAATGGTAGACCCTAAAGGTATATGGTTAGTTTGTCTGACAAAAATCAGTCCTACACCTTCATGAATTCGGTGAATTGGTTCATAAAGCAGATTAAAGCACGTGGGGGAGCGCCCTCTCCAAGGGCGAACCGAGGGCCTGACACCTGAAATAGATTTTTTATCTTCGTTGGCCATATGCTGCAGGCTATACTGTGCGATTCAACTGCATTAAAATTTCGGGACAATAATCCACCGCGAAAATTTCATTCCCTTTCTACTGCATGCGGTATGCCAGTATATGAGCTGTAATTGACAGTTTTCATATGAATAATTCACCTGACCTGAGGGCTACTACGGTGCGCGGCCAGCCTCCCAGCTGCGCCATTAGCCTTGCACATCTTATCCTATCTCTGTCTCCCTGTCCTCTCCGATTCTATGGGATGCATTGGTGGCATTTTTACGCTGGTTGCATGCCAGAAGCCAGAGAGACGAAGCTAGGGGCGGGGGGGGTTCGAGGTCACCGAGGATACGCGCACGAATTGAGGGGAGAGGGTGCAGAGGGGGCGGGATGCTGCGAGCGCAAATGGGTGCGCAAAACAGGTTAACTGGGTTCTGGAGTGCTGCGGGGGCCACTCGGAGATAATATAATGCTTAAGGATGAATGCGAATTGAAGAGAGAGGATTGAAAACAGTTGGAGAAAATGGGAGACAAGATAAAAAGAGAAGAAATAATGAGAAAGTGGGTGGAAGATGGGGAGAGGGAGAGGGGAGAGGAAGAGAAAGAGAGGTAGAGGGAGAGAGGGAGTAGAGCAAGAGGGGAAGAGAGGGAGAGAGGGATCGAGAGTGAGAAGGAAAAGAGAGAGAGGGTGAGGGGAAGAGGGAGAGAGGGAGAGAGGGTGAGGGAGAGAGGGAGAGAGGGAGAGAGTGAGAGAGAGGGTAAGGGGGAGAGGGAGAGAGGGAGAGAGGGAGAGAGGGAGAGAGAGGGTGAGGGGGAGAGGGAGAGAGGGAGAGAGGGAGAGAGAGGGTGAGGGGGAGAGGGAGAGAGGGAGAGAGTGAGAGGGAGAGAGGGAGAGAGGGAGAGAGAGGGTAAGGGGGAGAGGGAGAGAGGGAGAGAGGGAGAGAGAGTGAGAGGGAGAGAGGGAGAGAGGGTGAGGGAGAGAGGGAGAGAGGGAGAGAGGAATCGAGAGTGAGAGGGAGAGAGTGAGAGAGGGTGAGGGAGAGAGGGAGAGAGGGAGAGAGGGAGAGAGGGAGAGAGGGAGGGAGAGAGGGAGAGAGGGTAAGGGGAGAGGGAGAGAGGGAGAGAGGGTAAGGGGAGAGGGAGAGAGGAAGAGAGGGAGAGAGGGTAAGGGGGAGAGGGAGAGAGGGAGAGAGGGAGAGAGGGTAAGGGGGAGAGGGAGAGAGGGAGTGAGGGAGAGAGGGTAAGGGGAAGAGGGAGAGAGGTAGAGAGGGAGAGAGAGTGAGAGGGAGAGAGTGAGAGAGGGTGAGGGAGAGAGGGAGAGAGGGAGAGAGGGAGAGAGAGGGTAAGGGGGAGAGGGAGAGAGGGAGAGAGGGAGTGAGGGAGAGAGGGGGAGAGGGAGAGAGGGAGAGAGGGAGAGAGGAATCGAGAGTGAGAGGGAGAGAGGGAGAGAGGGTGAGGGAGAGAGGGAGAGAGGGAGAGAGGGAGAGAGGGTGAGGGGGAGAGGGAGAGATCCAGATTTGAGAGCAGATGTGAGCAGAGCAGAGTGAGGCAATGCGCAGATGCGATAATGAGAAGCCTGCAATTCCATAGCAGTGCGCCGTGTATTTCAATCAACAGATCTCAGCTCAACGCGGTGCCATTGTTAGGCACGGCAGCTCAGTTCTGCAAAGAGAATTTTAAAAAGCAGAAAATGTTGCGTTGAGTCGCCAGATTTTGCTCGAAGAGAATATTGGCTCGGCTGGCAGCTGCCGCCCTCCTCAACTGCAGCCTTGGCAGTGGGATTCAAACAGCAGCCCGTAAATGCAGAATTTCTCCCATCTGGCCTCCCCTGCAGAATCCCATTGTTGCGATGCCACGTGTCTATTTTTGTTCCCAAGCCCGCCTCCCCTGCAATCCAAGGAGTCCCGCAAGTTTCAAAAAGCGACTTATATTATTCCGATTGCAAGGTGTCGAATACGAAATTAGTAAGAATCGAACAATCTTTCAAGATGCATCAGAGTATAACAAGAGCATAATCTGCTCCAGTGTTGGTCTCATGCTTGATTAAAACGAATTTAAAACGAGAAATTAAAAATGAGTGTAGGGGAAACCCCTCACCAAGACTTCTAGCTTCTAGTCCTCCACGGCCCCTCCCTTCTCCCCTCTCGGAGCGGCGCGGCCATTGGATCCGGCCCGCCTGCAGGCTACAGTTAAACAGGGCGGCACAGGCTGGGCCGAGCTATGCTGCACGGCTGCAATGCCTTCGCTGAATGCCAGCTGGCGGACCCTCCCGGCGCCTGCGGCTTACCCGGAGGGCCGGTTGATCTCCTACGACGAGCTGGGCAGATTCTATCGCAGCAACTCGGTGAAGTCGAGAGTCGAACAGCTGCACTATGATCCGTGGGACGGCGCCAGGACGGCGCTGTGCCTGCTGGCGATGCTCGGCCTGCTGGGGCTCGGCGCGCTCGTCTGCCGGCTCCGCGACTGGTTGCTCAGGCGGCGGCACCTGCGGCTGCTTGGCCAGCTGGCGGCTCGGCGGGAGGGGGCCGCGGCACAGCTGACTCTGCCGCTGAGGCTGGGCGCCGAGGCCAGCTGCGAGACCGGCTGCGAAGCCGCCGCCGCTGCCGAGGGAGGAGTTGGCGAGCTAAGCGACTGCGGAGTCGCTGGGAATTCGAAGAGGTGAGACTTTTTGGAGCGGGTGAGGAAGCGGGTGAGGAAGCGGGTGAGAGAGCAGGGGAAAGGCAATTCTATAAAGCAGCAAAGCCGATAGCTGGAGTGAAGTGGAATACACACAATATAGCCATAAAAAGTTCGGGAAATTAGATGCAGTGTGGGCCAGGGGATGCAGGAGGCTCAGCCGAATGGCGGGTTAAAGCAGAGTCAGCCCAGCTGATGCAATCGCATGACTGCAAATATTCAAAGTTACAGCAGATCAAATTAGATCAAAGCCTTCATGCTATGATTAACGGCCGAGGCAACCCAACGCCGATCGCACACCGCATCGAAGTGTATTTAGCAAAGCTTTGCCATGCAACCGATGGCGGCCTGCAGCATTTTTATGTCATACATCATCATTTAAAGGCAGCTGCGATCACGGCCTTGAAAAATCTCTTTGGTCTGAATATTCTTGGACCGGCTCCGCTCGTCCCGAGCATTTGTTTCGAAAGCAAAATACAGACACCCCACTTCGCTACGGGTGGCATTTTTATGAATTATGAGGGCTGAATTCGGCTTAGAATTAACAAGCAGTTTCTGCCTTCCCTGCAGCAACAATCTTCACCGGCCACCCCAGCTTTCTGTATGCTCTCTCTATCCCGCATCTCCCAGTTTTCTATCCCCATCTCTCAGCTTTCTATCCCGCATCTCCCAGTTCTCTATCCCCCATGTCCCAGTTCTCTATCCCCCATCTCCCAGCTCTCTGTCCCATCTCCAAGGTTGATACCTATCCCCCATCTCTCAGTTCTCTATCCCCCAACCTCTCTCAGTTCTCTATCCCCCATCTCCCAGCTTTCTGTCTCATCTCCAAGGTTGATACCTATCCCCCATCTCTCAGTTCTCTATCCCCCATCTCTCAGTTCTCTATCCCCCATCTCTCAGTTCTCTATCCCCCATCTCTCAGTTCTCTATCCCCCATCTCTCAGTTCTCTATCCCCCCATCTCCCAGTTCTCTATCCCCCATCTCCCAGCTCTCTGTCCCATCTCCAAGGTTGATACCTATCCCCCATCTCTCAGTTCTCTATCCCCCATCTCTCAGTTCTCTATCCCCCATCTCCCAGTTCTCTATCCCCCCATCTCTCAGTTCTCTATCCCCCATCTCCCAGTTCTCTATCCCCCATCTCCCAGCTCTCTGTCCCATCTCCAAGGTTGATACCTATCCCCCATCTCTCAGTTCTCTATCCCCCATCTCCCAGTTCTCTATCCCCCATCTCTCAGCTCTCTATCCCCCCATCTCTCAGTTCTCTATCCCCATCTCTCAGTTCTCTATCCCCCATCTCCCAGTTCTCTATCCCCCATCTCCCAGTTCTCTATCCCCCATCTCCGAGTTCTCTATCCCCCCATCTCCCAGTTCTCTATCCCCCATCTCTCAGTTCTCTATCCCCCCATCTCTCAGTTCTCTATCCCCCATCTCCGAGTTCTCTATCCCCCATCTCCCAGTTCTCTATCCCCCATCTCCGAGTTCTCTATCCCCCCATCTCCCAGTTCTCTATCCCCCATCTCCGAGTTCTCTATCCCCCCATCTCCCAGTTCTCTATCCCCCATCTCCCAGTTCTCTATCCCCCATCTCTCAGCTCTCTATCCCTCCATCTCCCAGTTCTCTATCCCCCATCTCTCAGTTCTCTACCCCCCATCTCCGAGTTCTCTATCCCCCATCTCTCAGCTCTCTATCCTTATCTCCCAGTCTTCAATGCCCCAATCATAATTTGGTATCGCAGCATGCATCAGTTAATCCCACTGCCACGCCCCAGTAACGCTGCATGTACCACTAAACCCCGTGTCCTCAAACTCGCAGCTACAGCAGCTCTGAGCTTCAGATCCCATCGGCCGGGCAAATCCCGGGCTCAATCTCGGCCGAGTCGGCGGTAGCAAGCGACCAGAGGCGGCCCAAATCCCTGGCCGTGGCGGCAGACTCTGTGCTGGGGGACAGTACAGACTCTCATCCCTCATCGCTCAGCACTCATCGACAGCTCAAGGACTGCTCAAAACTCGAAGCTTCCTAACAGCTGAGGCCATTTTGAGCACAGTCGCGAGGCCGAGGACCGTCAAACCCCTGAACCAAAAAATCGCAACTTTTTATTCCCAGAAATGGACTTTGTTGCCAAGGACAAATATTTAAAAAGTATTGACTGTACAGACAGTGCCGACTGGGATAAAGTAGCCCCTATGCTATTGTGTACTTTAATTCCTGTTGCCATAGTGACCGATTCGGCTTCATCAATTACATTGAGAAAGTCGAATTTTCGCAACTCAGTCGCGTGTTAGTTAAACAGAATGCCAAAGACAATTGGCATTATTAAAATTAATCCTGATAACAGACAACCAGACACGCACATCACAAAATACTCATTATATTGTAGTCAACAGGCTATAATGGGCACTTTCAACGAAATGAAAAAAAAAACAATTGTATAATAATATAGACTCGGTGCGAAATGGTACAGTACTACTATTAGTAGGAGTCCGGACATCACAGACGAAACTGAATCAGCAATAAAATAATAATAATAATAATAATATTTCATAGTTTCTGTGCCAATCACGCAGCGGAGGGTAGAAACAGCGAGACAACAACAGAAAGAAACAACAGTTTAAACAGACCGTGAAACAGACAGTAAACAGACATGTCACTAATCAGGACAGGCTAAGCATGAAACTGAAAGTTTTACGAGCTATCACCTCGCAACCAAAATAGCAATTATAACACAAACTAATAGTAATAATAATAATATTATTAGTAACAGTAATAGTAAAATTAACATAAGTGCAAATCGATGAAACCACTGACAAACAGACAGCACTATATGCATGGAATTACAAATTCGGAGTTATCATAGCGGCTATGTAATGCAGAAAACTATAATTATAGCATACGTCATCAGCAATGGATGCAAAAAAGTGCTTAAAATCTGCGTGAGACACAGCAAATCCAAACAACTTTATTTGCCTTTGTTATTTAATTAATACATCGTTTTTCTTCATCTTGAATTTCATTGGGTTTCGAACTTGAACACAGCTGTGAGAAGTGGACCTCGGGCACTGAGACACACAGGTGAGAAGTGGGCATCTGGCACTGAGACACACAGGTGAGAAGTGGGCATCTGGCACTGAGACACACAGGTGAGAAGTGGGCATCTGGCACTGAGACACAGGTGAGAAGTGGGCATCGGGCACTGAGACACACAGGTGAGAAGTGGGCCAGAGACACTGAGACACACAAGTGAGAAGTGGGCCAGAGACACTGAGACACACAGGTGAGAAGTGGGCCAGAGACACTGAGACACACAGGTGAGAAGTGGGCCAGAGACACTGAGACACACAAGTGAGAAGTGGGCCAGAGACACTGAGACACACAAGTGAGAAGTGGGCCAGAGGCACTGAGACACACAGGTGAGAAGTGGGCATCGGGCACTGAGACACACAGGTGAGAAGTGGGCATCGGGCACTGAGACACACAGGTGAGAAGTGGGCATCGGGCACTGAGACACACAGGTGAGAAGTGGGCATCGGGCACTGAGACACACAGGTGAGAAGTGGGCATCGGGCACTGAGACACACAGGTGAGAAGTGGGCATCGGGCACTGAGACACACAGGTGAGAAGTGGGCATCGGGCACTGAGACACACAGGTGAGAAGTGGGCATCGGGCACTGAGACACACAGGTGAGAAGTGGGCATCGGGCACTGAGACACACAGGTGAGAAGTGGGCATCTGGCACTGAGACACACAGGTGAGAAGTGGGCCAGAGGCACTGAGACACACGGGTGAGAAGTGGGCATCTGGCACTGAGACACACAGGTGAGAAGTGGGCCAGAGGCACTGAGACACACGGGTGAGAAGTGGGCCAGAGGCACTGAGACACACAGGTGAGAAGTGGGCCAGAGGCACTGAGACACACAGGTGAGAAGTGGGCCAGAGACACTGAGACACACGGGTGAGAAGTGGGCATCTGGCACTGAGACACACAGGTGAGAAGTGGGCATCGGGCACTGAGACACACAGGTGAGAAGTGGGCATCGGGCACTGAGACACACAGGTGAGAAGTGGGCATCGGGCACTGAGACACACAGGTGAGAAGTGGGCATCGGGCACTGAGACACACAGGTGAGAAGTGGGCCAGAGGCACTGAGACACACAAGTGAGAAGTGGGCCAGAGACACTGAGACACACAAGTGAGAAGTGGGCCAGAGGCACTGAGACACACGGGTGAGAAGTGGGCATCTGGCACTGAGACACACAGGTGAGAAGTGGGCCAGAGGCACTGAGACACACAGGTGAGAAGTGGGCCAGAGGCACTGAGACACACAGGTGAGAAGTGGGCCAGAGACACTGAGACACACGGGTGAGAAGTGGGCATCTGGCACTGAGACACACAGGTGAGAAGTGGGCCAGAGGCACTGAGACACACAGGTGAGAAGTGGGCCAGAGGCACTGAGACACACAGGTGAGAAGTGGGCATCTGGCACTGAAACACACAGGTGAGAAGTGGGCATCGGGCACTGAGACACACAGGTGAGAAGTGGGCCAGAGACACTGAGACACACAAGTGAGAAGTGGGCCAGAGACACTGAGACACACAAGTGAGAAGTGGGCCAGAGACACTGAGATACTATGCCAAGAGTGCACAACAGAGTAAACTGGTGTATTGAATATTGTAAGCGCAATGAACCAAAAATAACGCATATGATTCAGCATAAAATACAAAAAAAAACAAAAAAGTGAATGAACACAATTTGGAATCTATGCATGAACAGAACCACACTTAGTGCTTTGACAACAAGACAGACAGGGGCTAAAGTTAATTCTGTTTGCTTTTCAATTTCCATCTATGCTGTCCGTCTAGGTGGGTTGCCATGACAACCGAATGGATGTGGCTTCAAGAGATCGGGGTACCCGTGGCGGCGGCGGTGTCGCCCTCGCCCTCCTCTTCGAGGCGACGCATCCGCTGCTGCTCCTCGGACAGCGCCTCGTCGAAGTTCTGCGCCGACTT
>NIVC01001762.1:45000-65000 GCA_002269645.1 Macrostomum lignano | reverse complement strand
CCATGACATCTTAGCAATTCCCCCCACGAGCCGTGACATCTTAGCAATCCCCCCACGAGCCGTGACATCTTAGCAATCCCCCACGAGCCGTGACATCTTAGCAATCCCCCCACGAGCCGTGACATCTTAGCAATCCCCCCACGAGCCGTGACATCTTAGCAATCCCCCCACGAGCCGTGACATCTTAGCAATTCCCCCCACGAGCCGTGACATCTTAGCAATCCCCCACGAGCCATGACATCTTAGATAAACCTGCTCTAACATTGAAAGCTTATAGTGACGCAGCACAACACTGGATAGGCATGGCACAACAGTTCAAACCTGCACCTTTGTTCGCGTCTGCAATTAAGGTGTTGTCGCAAATAGGAAGCGGAGGTGAGGCGGGGATTTCAAATGCTGCAGTCAGCTGATGATGCAAAACAAAGCCAATTCAGAGAGCTGCTTTGGTCTCTATAGTAACTCACCTTCACATTGGTGTAGGCATTTCCAACTTTCTCCTCGAACGATTTAAACGCGTTAGAATTGCGCATTGATGACCATTTCTGCGAGAAGCTGCTAGCCATGCTGTGCGTGAGCTCTGAGGTCCGCTCCTTGGCGCCCTTGGCCGCGCTGGCCGTGCGCTGGTACCTGCCGGGTTCAGGTAAACACATCTAGTTATTGCAGCTGGCTTCTCCCGTCTGAAACATTGCTGACAGTAGAACCTAAATCAAACGTCGGGGGCTCGATTCCGGGGTTAACTGTGAGATATTCAGAGCCTTCTGTCTTCCTTCCTTTCCTTCCCTTCCCTTCCCTGTTTCTGTCTTCCTTAATTCCTTTCCTTCCTTTCCTTCCTTCCTTCCTTCCTTTCCTTTCTTTCCTTCCTTCCTTCCTTCCTTTCCTTTCTTTCCTTCCTTCTTTCCTTCCTTCCTTTCCTTCCTTTCTTCCTTCCTTCTTTTCTTTCCTTCCTTTCTTTCCTTCCTTCCTTTCCTTCCTTTCTTCCTTCCTTCCTTCCTTTCTTTCCTTCCTTCCTTCCTTCCTTCCTTCCTTCCTTTCTTTCCTTCCTTCCTTCCTTCCTTCCTTCCTTCCTTCCTTCCTTTCCTTCCTTTCTTCCTTCCTTCTTTTCTTTCCTTCCTTCCTTTCTTTCCTTCCTTCCTTTCCTTCCTTTCTTCCTTCCTTCCTTCCTTCCTTTCTTTCCTTCCTTCCTTCCTTCCTTCCTTCCTTCCTTTCTTCCTTTCCTTCCTTTCTTCCTTCCTTTCTTTCCTTCGTTCCTTCCTTTCTTCCTTCCTTCTTTTCTTTCCTTCCTTTCTTTCCTTCCTTCCTTTCCTTCCTTTCCTTCCTTTCTTCCTTCCTTTCTTTCCTTCCTTCCTTCCTTCCTTCCTTCCTTCCTTCCTTCCTTTCTTTCCTTCCTTCTTTCCTTCCTTCCTTTCCTTCCTTCCTTCCTTCCTTCCTTTCCTTCCTTTCTTCCTTCCTTCCTTTCTTTCCTTCCTTCCTTCCTTCCTTCCTTCCTTCCTTCCTTTCTTTCCTTCCTTCCTTCCTTCCTTCCTTCCTTTCCTTCCTTCCTTCCTTCCTTCCTTCCTTCCTTCCTTCCTTCCTTCCTTTCCTTCCTTTCTTCCTTCCTTCCTTCCTTTCTTTCCTTCCTTCCTTCCTTCCTTCCTTCCTTTCTTTCCTTCCTTCCTTCCTTCCTTCCTTTCTTTCCTTCCTTCCTTCCTTCCTTCCTTCCTTTCCTTCCTTTCCTTCCTTCCTTCCTGCTACTTCTGATAATTCGCCTGTAAAAAAGGCAACCAAACGCAGATATTTAATAGCCTACTGCTAGTAGGCAACACGAGATAATATGCGCTTTTTTAAACAATATAAAAAGCAAAAAATTGAAGTCGAATGCTGCTGTGAGCTCAGTGGCGGAACCGGGTCAGATGGGAATCGAGGAGGAGGAGGGGCAATAAAAATGGGGGAGGGGGCGGGGGACTCTCATGGGAAGCAGTGGGGCAGAAGTTCAAACAAGTGTTAGGGGAAATAGAGGTCCAGTGAAAGGGGAGCGAACGGAGCAGAAATGGGAGCTCAAGGGCTGGCAGCGGGACAAAAACTAGGGCTGCAAAAATGGGTTCGCTGTGAATCCGATTTTGTGAAACAAAATTATTGGCTAATTGTGATTGCGGCAAAGACCTGGCAAAGTGCAATTTTCTCTTCTATCAGCGCGTGTCAGATTTCTAAGGGGTTCAGGTTTGGGATCCTAGTACTCGTAGATATTAAGGGCGATTCCTCAGCACAGGCTCAGGGGCGATTCTTCAGGACAGGTTCAGGGGCGATTCTTCGAGATAGGCTCAGGGGCGATTCTTCAGGACAGGCTCAGGGGCGATTCTTCAGGACAGGTTCAGGGGCGATTCTTCAGGACAGTTTCAGGGGTGATTCTTCGAGAAAGGTCCAGGGGCGATTCTTCAGGACAGGCTCAGGGGCGATTGTTCAGGATAGGTTCAGGGGCGATTTTTAAGGACAGGTTCAGGGGCGATTCCTCAGGACAGACGCAGGGGCGATTCTTCGAGACAGGCTCAGGGGCGATTCTTCAGGACAGGTTCAGGGGCGATTCTTCAGGACAGGCTCAGGGGCGATTTTTCAGGACAGTTGCAGAGGCGATTCCTCAGGACAGGTTCAGGGGCGATTCCTCAGGACAGGTTCAGGGGCGATTCTTCAGCACAGGCTCAGGGGCGATTCTTCAGGACAGACGCAGGGGCGATTCTTCAGGACAGGTTCAGAGGCGATTTCTCAGGACAGGTTCAGGGGCGATTCTTCAGCACAGGCTCAGGGGCGATTCTTCAGGACAGACGCAGGGGCGATTTTCAGGACAGGTTCAGAGGCGATTTCTCAGGACAGGTTCAGGAGCGATTCCTCAGGGCAGGTTCAGGGATTTCTCAGTGCAGATTCAGGATGACTCCCCAGGATTCAAGCTTGAAACTCAATCTGTCAGTTGCCAACGACTGACAGCCGCAGGCAAATTCAGCTCACGTGTCAGACTCCTTCCAGTGCTGCAGGGAGCTGCGCAGCTCGCCAAACACGGTGATGCCCAGCTTCCGTTTCAAATCGTTGGCGTGCCGGATCTTGGACGATAGCACCTGGCGGAGCGTCTGGATCTCCTCCTCTGTCTGCAGGCAAGCGAGAGGGTGGGAATAGCAGTGAGGATACCGGGCATTAACTATGCAGATTTGGCTTTTTGTGACCACCTGGATACATTCCAGTTATCCTCTATGACCAAATATGGAGAATTCATACCTTTCCATAACACACTGAGGTGAATTTTTATCCATTCATGACACACTTGATGAGAATCCATACCCTCCATGACACACTTGAGGAGAATTCATACCCTCTATAACACACTGAGGAGAATTCATACCCTCCATAACACACTGAGGAGAATTCATACCCTCCATAACACACTGAGGAGAATTCATACTCTCCATAACACACTGGGGAGAATTTATACCCTCCATAACACACTGGGGAGAACTGATACCCTCCATAACACACTGGGGAGAATTCATACCCTCCATAACATACTAAGGAGAATTCATACCCTCCATAACACACTGAGGAGAATTCATACCCTCCATAACACACTGGGGAGAATCCATACCCTCCATAACACACTGGAGAGAATTCATACTCTCCATAACACACTGGGGAGAATTCATACCCTCCATAACACACTCAGGAGAATCCATACCCTCCATAACACACTGGAGAGAATTCATACCCTCCATAACACACTGAGGAGAATTCATACCCTCCATAACACACTGAGGAGAATTCATACCCTCCATAACACACTGAGGAGAATTCATACCCTCCATAACACACTGGGAGAATTCATACCCTCCATAACACACTGAGGAGAATTCATACCCTCCATAACACACTGGGGAGAATTCATACCCTCCATAACACACTGAGGAGAATTCATACCCTCCATAACACACTGGGGAGAATTAATACCCTCCATAACACACTGAGGAGAATTCATACCCTCCATAACACACTGGGGAGAATTCATACCCTCCATAATACACTGAGGAGAATTTATACCCTCCATAAACACTGAGGAGAATTCATACCCTCCATAACACACTGAGGAGAATTCATACCCTCCATAACACACTGAGGAGAATTCATACCCTCCATAACACACTGAGGAGAATTCATACCCTCCATAACACACTGAGGAGAATTCATACCCTCCATAACACACTGAGGAGAATTCATACCCTCCATAACACACTAAGGAGAATTCATACCCTCCATAACACACTTGAGGAGAATTCATACCCTCCATAACACACTGGGGAGAATTCATACCCTCCATAACACACTCAGGAGAATTCATACCCTCCATAACACACTGAGGAGAATTCATACCCTCCATAACACACTGGGGAGAATTCATACCCTCCATAACACACTGAGGAGAATTCATACCCTCCATAACACACTGAGGAGAATTCATACCCTCCATAACACACTAAGGAGAATTCATACCCTCCATAACACACTGGGGAGAATTCATACCCTCCATAACACACTGGGGAGAATTCATACCCTCCATAACACACTTGAGGAGAATTCATACCCTCCATAACACACTGGGGAGAATTCATACCCTACATAATACGCTGGGGAGAATTCATACCCTCCATAACACACTAGGGAGAATTCATACCCTTCATAACACACTAGGGAGAATTCATACCCTCCATAACACACTGAGGAGAATTCATACCCTCCATAACACACTGAGGAGAATTCATACCCTCCATAACACACTGAGGAGAATTCACACCCTCCATAACGCACTGGGGAGAATTAATACCCTCCATAACACACTCAGGAGAATTCATACCCTCCATAACGTACTAAGGAGAATTCATACCCTCCATAACACACTGGGGGAGAATTCATACCCTCCAAAACACACTTGAGGAGAATTCATACCCTCCATAACACACTGGGGAGAATTCATACCCTACATAATACGCTGGGGAGAATTCATACCCTCCATAACACACTAGGGAGAATTCATACCCTCCATAACACACTGGGGAGAATTCATACCCTCCATAACACACTGAGGAGAATTAATACCCTCCATAACACACTGAGGAGAATTCATACCCTCCATAACACACTGAGGAGAATTCATACCCTCCATAACACACTAGGGAGAATTCATACCCTCCATAACACACTGAGGAGAATTCATACCCTCCATAACACACTGAGGAGAATTCACACCCTCCATAACACACTGGGGAGAATTAATACCCTCCATAACACACTCAGGAGAATTCATACCCTCCATAACGTACTAAGGAGAATTCATACCCTCCATAACACACTGAGGAGAATTCATACCCTCCATAACACACTGAGGAGAATTCATACCCTCCATAACACACTGGGGAGAATTCATACCCTCCATAACACACTGAGGAGAATTCATACCCTCCATAACACACTGGGGAGAATTCATACCCTCCATAACACACTGAGGAGAATTCATACCCTCCATAACACACTGGGAGAATTAATACCCTCCATAACACACTGAGGAGAATTCATACCCTCCATAACACACTGGGGAGAATTCATACCCTCCATAATACACTGAGGAGAATTTATACCCTCCATAACACACTGAGGAGAATTCATACCCTCCATAACACACTGAGGAGAATTCATACCCTCCATAACACACTGGGGAGAATTCATACCCTACATAATACGCTGGGGAGAATTCATACCCTCCATAACACACTAGGGAGAATTCATACCCTCCATAACACACTGGGGAGAATTCATACCCTCCATAACACACTGAGGAGAATTAATACCCTCCATAACACACTAGGGAGAATTCATACCCTCCATAACACACTGAGGAGAATTAATACCCTCCATAACACACTGAGGAGAATTCACACCCTCCATAACACACTGGGGAGAATTAATACCCTCCATAACACACTCAGGAGAATTCATACCCTCCATAACGTACTAAGGAGAATTCATACCCTCCATAACACACTGAGGAGAATTCATACCCTCCATAACACACTGAGGAGAATTCATACCCCCCATAACACACTGGGGAGAATTCATACCCTCCATAACACACTGAGGAGAATTCATACCCTCCATAACACACTGGGGAGAATTCATACCCTCCATAACACACTGAGGAGAATTCATACCCTCCATAACACACTGGGGAGAATTAATACCCTCCATAACACACTGAGGAGAATTCATACCCTCCATAACACACTGGGGAGAATTCATACCCTCCATAATACACTGACGAGAATTTATACCCTCCATAACACACTGAGGAGAATTCATACCCTCCATAACACACTGAGGAGAATTCATACCCTCCATAACACACTGAGGAGAATTCATACCCTCCATAACACACTGAGGAGAATTCATACCCTCCATAACACACTGGGAGAATTCATACCCTCCATAACACACTGGGGAGAATACATACCCTCCATAACACACTGAGGAGAATTCATACCCTACATAATACGCTGGGGAGAATTCATACCCTCCATAACACACTAGGGAGAATTCATACCCTCCATAACACACTGGGGAGAATTCATACCCTCCATAACACACTGAGGAGAATTAATACCCTCCATAACACACTAGGGAGAATTCATACCCTCCATAACACACTGAGGAGAATTCATACCCTCCATAACACACTGAGGAGAATTCACACCCTCCATAACACACTGGGGAGAATTAATACCCTCCATAACACACTCAGGAGAATTCATACCCTCCATAACGTACTAAGGAGAATTCATACCCTCCATAACACACTGAGGAGAATTCATACCCTCCATAACACACTGAGGAGAATTCATACCCTCCATAACACACTGGGGAGAATTCATACCCTCCATAACACACTGAGGAGAATTCATACCCTCCATAACACACTGGGGAGAATTCATACCCTCCATAACACACTGAGGAGAATTCATACCCTCCATAACACACTGGGGAGAATTAATACCCTCCATAACACACTGAGGAGAATTCATACCCTCCATAACACACTGGGGAGAATTCATACCCTCCATAATACACTGAGGAGAATTTATACCCTCCATAACACACTGAGGAGAATTCATACCCTCCATAACACACTGAGGAGAATTCATACCCTCCATAACACACTGAGGAGAATTCATACCCTCCATAACACACTGAGGAGAATTCATACCCTCCATAACACACTGGGAGAATTCATACCCTCCATAACACACTGGGGAGAATACATACCCTCCATAACACACTGAGGAGAATTCATACCCTCCATAACACACTGAGGAGAATTCATACCCTCCATAACACACTGAGGAGAATTCATACCATCTATAATACACTGAGGAGAATTTATACCATTCATAACACACTGAGGAGTATTCATACCCTCCGTAACACACTGGGGAGAATTCATACCTTCCATGATTACCTGAGGAGAAGTGAGGTTATCCACTGTATCCACTGCCTTAGTAGATAAGGTCATAACCACCTAGAGAATCCAGACCTTTTGTGGGGAAGTTCTTACACGCGGGCAAGCATCAGGTACAAGACAATGACGAAATGAATAACCAAGAGGACCAAGCGGCACGAATATATTAAGGCAAACACGTCACAAAAGAAGTCAGGGCAGAATCATGAAAAAAATAAAATATTGGCATAAAGCACCAGCAGGAGCAGCTGAAGGAGAAAGACGGACGGTTGTAAAGCGGACCAAACTAATCTCCCTCCTCTGCTCTCCCTACGGTCCACTTCCCGGGTCCAGCAATTTTCCCTCAAATCGCTCCAAGCCGCACACAGATCGAGAGAAAAATGGGAAAATGGGGGAGTGAAAGCCAAGGAGAGAAAACGAGCCACCCCTCGTGCGGTAGGGAGGATTTGTCCGCTGTAAAATGGGATTTTAAAATCTGTTCACTGTGCCATTTTTGTCCCAACTTCAGTTTCTTATTTTCCTATTGTTGCTTAGCTTTAAAATTTGTATATACGAAAGTGAATTACGCAACATATTGGAAAAAAATAACATTGCAGTTTTCAGTCTACTAAAGCTAAGTCATTGAAATTTTAAGTCATTTAGAAGCTAGAATAGATCAGGCTTAGCTAATCTAGAGGCTAGAATAGATCAGTCTTAGCTAATCTAGAGACTAGAATAGATCAGCCTTAGCTAATCTAGAGACTAGAATAGATCAGTCTTAGCTAATATAGAGACTAGAATAGATAAATCAGGCTTAGCTAATCTAGAGGCTAGAATAGATAAATCAGGCTTAGCTAATCTAGAGGCTAGAATAGATAAATCAGGCTTAGCTAATCTAGACGCTAGAATAGATAAATCAGGCTTAGCTTATCTAGAGGCTAGAATAAATCAGTCTTAGCTTATCTAGACGCTAGAATAGATAAATCAGGCTTAGCTTATCTAGAGGCTAGAATAGATAAATCAGGCTTAGCTAATCTAGAGGCTAGAATAGATAAATCAGGCTTAGCTAATCTAGAGGCTAAAATAGATAAATCAGGCTTAGCTAATCTAGAGGCTAGAATAGATCAGGCTTAGCTAATCTAGAGGCTAGAATAGATCAGGCTTAGCTAATCTAGAGGCTAGAGTAGAGCAGGCTTCACTAATTTAGAGGCTAGAATACGAGTAGATCAGGCTACGCTAATCCAGAGGCTAGAATAGATCAGGTCTATTGAATGTCGCTTTTAGTTAATAGAGCCTCTTTAATTCTTTGATTAAACTTCATCTTCATTGCATGTCCTTACCTTTTCGTACAAATCTTCAAATTTTAACTATTTTCGATATTTTAATAAGAGTGGCACTATTAAAATAGAATACAGACACAAACAATTATTCACTTTAATCTTGCCGCCACAGACTAGATACACCAGACAGAATTCGCAGACTTGTGTCTCCGATCCCCTTCCTCAGACTGAAGCGACAGAGCGCGAAGGAACCGGGTGAAGAATGGAAACCCGGCCGGAAAGCAGTTAAGAGGCAAATGAAAGCCAACCTTAAGTCCAAGTGGATTAGCCTGCCCATTAATCCGTTCTGTCGGGTCTTCAGTGAATATATTCTGCATCAATAATTCACCGCTCAGACCGACCTCTCCGACCTCCCCTCCGAGGCGGAGGTACACTTCGAGAAACAGCTAGCCTTCTTATCGTTTATACCGTATTGTAGAGCCGGAAGCCAATTATTAGCCAGAGCAATATGGCACAATAATAAAGCATTTCAATGATAAAATTGACAAGATCAGTCCATATTGAACTGGGACACAGACTCGAACTCCGACCCGTGAGCCATAATGGTCAAGAGATGTGACCCGTGAGTCATAATGGTCATAATCATGTGACCCGTGAGCCATAATGGTCATAATCATGTGACCCGTGAGTCATAATGGTCATAAACATATGACCCGTGAGTCATAATGGTCAGAGATGTGACCCGTGAGTTATAATGGTCATAGTCATGTGACCCGTGAGCCATAATGGTCATAATCATGTGACCCGTGAGTCATAATGGTCATAATCATGTGACCCGTGAGTCATAATGGTCAGAGATGTGACCCGCGAGTCATAATGGTTATAATCATGTAACTCGTGAGTCATAATGGTTATAATCATGTAACTCGTGAGTCATAATGGTTATAATCATGTAACTCGTGAGTCATAATGGTCATAATCATGTGACCCGCGATTCATAATAGTCAGGCCTGCGAGTCAATGGTCATAATCATGTGACCTGCGAGTCATAATGGTGAGGCCTGTGAGTCATAATGGTCATAAATGCGACCCATGGGTCATAATGGTCATAGGCACTCACTAAGGGCATTGATGCGACCCAAACTGGTCAAGGAAATGGACAAATAACCACAAATTTAAAAAAGGTCAGAATTATCACCTTTTCCAGCTCCTGAGCCCACTCCCTGCGCTGGTGCTCTCGCTCCTCAGGTGACATGGCCTGCAGTCTGTCAGCTTCCTCCTGTTGGCTATCTCCAAGCCCATTGTCACCATGATCGCCCTGGTCACCATAGAGACCTGGATCTATAAAGCAAGAAAGTGGAAACCTCTTAGGATTTTTTAGAAAAAAAGGGCAGTAAACAAACTTTAATAATTGACTTGGATTTTTCTTCTGTTCTATAGCTACATAATAAAATAATCATCGAATGGTCTACAAGCTACCAAGTTGTAGCACTTAGAACTCTGAATGCCAAGTTTGAGTCTTGGTGGGACCCTGTGCCAATGATTTTTATTTATCTTTAAACTTAGACATTCTAAGTCTAGGTTTGGAGCTTAGATTTAAAACTTGTCTGCATACTTGTTCATGGCTGCCTTAGGTAGAAAATATTTTGCCATCTTTACAACTTGCTTGATTTCTAATGCAATTATTTTACACTAGTCAGTATTAGCGTTGGGCTCATAAGCTTGAGGTTAATTATATTTTTCTAATGCAATGCAAAGGCACTAATTAAATTATTTAAGCCTTAAATTAAGGTCAATCTATCAAATTAACTATTTTTTGTCCTAGAATCCTTTTTTTTAATTGTTAGCTAGCACTTTTAAGGCTACTAGAATAATATATCACTGATTCTAAATGAGTCAGCAGTATAAAAGTATACTCATATTATATTATAAAATAATAAAAGTATAATTGCTGTAAAACTATAGCAAAGTAAAGCAATGAAAGTGACTTAAACAATCGGAAAATTGGCTGAAGTTTTTTATATATTGTGATACAATTATTTTCATTGGCCAAAAATTATTTCTATATATACTTCTTAACAGTCAAATAAATCAAATGGTAATCAATGACAATAAAAAAGAAAATTATTTTATTTTATATCTAATAAATGAATTCAATAAACGATATAAAAAATTAAATCAAAACAAATAATAATTAAATGGCTTTATTTTTAGAAAAGATTTCAATTACCTTACTCAATAACTTATTCACAAAGCTATCAAACCTCAAATGTACGAGTTTAAATTATTTAATTTCACTAAAATAAAGCAGACACTGAGACACATAGAAACAGGCCATCAAACCTCAAAGTTACAACTTTAAATTTTTAATTTTACTAAAATAAAGCAAAGTCTTGCATAGAAACAAAAATAAAAACATGTTTGGAATCAAAGTATAAACATTATATAAATAAAAATAAAAATAGCTGTCTATCATTGAAATCAATGTGAATATAATGCACTGTTATATTATAATTCACGCATCAAAATATTACCCTGGTAGTTAGTGTTGTCCATAGTAGCAGGCCAAAAGTGGAGCTAAAAGTTTAAAACGAACGGACGACCTGTAGAATAAATAATAGATTGACCAATTGACCAATTTTGAAGCTTCAAGCGCGCTTTTACTTCAAGCTTATATAGTTTCTTCGAAAACCGTTTATCGTGGGTTTGGGTAGAAAAACAAATGAATCATATCACTGTATGTAAAAAGCTATAAAGTAGGCAAATACGCCCAGAATTTTCAAAAAAGTTACAATCGGAGTTAAAAAAACTATTTTTCAGACAATCAGAGTTGATTTCAGTTTGTGAGACGGATATTTTAACTCTAGATAGATTAGCAAGCTGAATGTCTACACTCTGGCTAAGAATAGCAACACTATCTTCACATTGATTATTAGAAGGATTAGCTTGGAGATTTACCATTCTCATCTTACCATCTCTCAAGAGCAGATTTATTTAGGGGGTGGCCACTTCCCCTTTGTGGAATTGTGGCTGGCAATGATGGCGCCCCTTTTCCTTTTGGCTGGCAGTCCTAGTTTTTTTTCTGAACTATTTATAAGTGATTAACTCCAAAACAGTGAAGATGTAGAATAAAAGTGCTAGAAAACATAAGCATAAAAGTTGCTTGACTAAAATAACTTTATATTGTTTATCAGCTCAGTTCTTTATCAAAAAGGTATTTTATCTTTAGTTTCAATATATTATAGCACCTCCACTCTTATGTTATGCAGTATGCTATGTTAAAATTTTCCCCTCTTCATTTTATATTTCTAAATCTGTCTCTTTATATAGCATTCATAGAGCTAAAATTGTTCATTGCATTATATGACAATAAATTATTGATTGTCTAATAACAATAATAAATAATAATATTAATAATAATAATAAACAAAATAGGCCTATACATGATGAGTTGTATGGATTTCATTAGGCCTATAACAAACTTTATGGTCAATATTTTTTTGTTTTATTATTAACTGATACTGATCAGTTACTGATACTGATACTGAAACTGATACTGATACTGATACTAGCAATCCAGCCTATTTGGGAAGCACAAAAATGAAAATAAAAATTATGGCTGAAAATATTAAAGAATGGACCTATGCTCCTTGACATCTCAGCAATTCCCCTATAAGCCTTTGATATCCTAGTAATTCCCCCATAGGGCTTGACATCCCAGCTATTCCCCCCATAAGCCTTGACATTCCATTCCAGCAATTCCCTATAAGCCTTAACATCTCTGCAAATCCCTCCATAAGCCTCAATGTCTTAGCAGTTCTCTTAGCAAGTCTTGACATTTTAGCAATTTATCAATAAATATTTTTTGTTTTACAAGATGCTCCATTTATGCTTGAGTTGAACTTGTGCTTCTTTTATGTTTAGCATAATACTTTTTTCACATAGTGATCCTTTTTATAAGCTTTAATCATGAAGCTTAAAAAATAAAAAAAAATTATTCTACTGAAATTTGAATGTAGTTGCTGCTTCAGCAGCTCTGTCTGTTTGCATCTGGGCTAGCTTTCATTGATCAATATGCGTATATATGAATTATAGCACTTATAATTCAACTTACATCATGTCAGTTAGAGTAAAAGTCATGATGTAATTTATTTCTCATTCAGTCCGTGTCAGTCACAATTAAAGTAAGCAATTCAATTATACAATATGAATCAAGTCTTGTGCTATATGCTTCCACACTGTGTACTTCAAAGTGGTGCAATTGAATTCAGTGTTAAAATTCATCTAGTACACAGACGATAAATAGAAAGCTTGGTGTGATGCAATCAATTTTAGGAGATTCAATATTATCAAAATCTATAATAGTGCTATTCAAGCATGTAGTCAAGATTTATATTAGGCCTAAAAGGAGGGGACAGAATATTAATCTATCTCCAATGTTGAAAATGGAAGCAAAATACAAAGGCAATAAAACAACTCCTCTTCTATCTAGGGGGGGGGGGAGATATCTCTAGTGTCCCCCTTTGGCTATACTCCTAGTGCTAATAACTTATATTTATAGACTTTTTTGATAGGGTACTGCCTATGTGAAGGTATTAGAATTTATGAAAGATCTGGATTTTTTTCTTAGTAATAAATCTTAATTTAGAAGTCTATGTCTATGGCCTATGAATATTTAATACATGATAGATAGCAAAACTTTAATGTTGATAGTTTTAATAAACTCTAATATTCAAATAAAGTTGTCTGGCAGTCAATACTGAATGCTTTGATCATCCTGGGCTTGGTCATTGTCATGACCATCGTGCTGATTGTGCTGTACAAACTGCGCTGCTACAAAGTGATCCAAGGCTGGCTGTACGTCACCAGCGTGCTGATATTGTTCTTCTTCAGCCTCATTTTCTTTGGAGTATTGCTCAGCACTCTGAACTTGGCCTTCGACTACATCACTATGGCTGTGTGCGTCTGGAACTTCGGTCTGGTTGGCCAGGTGAGTGCTTAGTAGTGGTAAGACTAGTAGCAGTAGTAGTAGTAGAGTAGTAGTTAGTAGTATTAGTAGTAGTAGTAGCAGTAGTAGTGTAGTAGTAGTAGCAGCAGTAGTATCAGTAGTAGTAGTATTAGTAGTAGCAGTAGTAGTAGTATCAGTAGCAGTAGTAGTAGTATCAGTAGTAGTAGTAGTAGTAGTAGTAGTAGTAGTAGTAGTAGTAGTAGTAGTAGTAGTAGCCTAGTGGTTAGAGCGTCGGACTAACGACTTGACGGTCGGGGTTCGATTCCCGATCCCACTGGAACAATTTGTGTCCTTGAGCAAGACACTTAACTCTACATTGCTTCAGTTCACCCAGCTGTTAAATAGGTGCCAGCATTAGCTGGGGTAATTGAAGGTGTGTGTGGCGACCCCCCCCCCCAGTCCTTGGACTGAACTGTCATACGCAGCCTTCAGATGCGCCGCACAATAGCTGCGGCTGAGCTGTCGGTTGTACATCTGGCCCAATTGGGGCAGGTGTAGTCAGTTATTATCAATAGTACAGTATACTAGTACTAGTAGTAGTAGCTGAACCGCATTCCTACCCGCAGGTGGCAATCCACTGGAAGGGCCCCCTCCTGCTGCAGCAGATGTACTTAATCTTCATCAGCGCCCTCATGGCCCTGGTGTTCATCAAATTCCTACCCGAATGGACCACCTGGGTGCTGCTGGTGCTGATCAGCATCTGGGACCTGGTGGCCGTGCTCTGCCCCAAGGGGCCGCTCAGAATGCTGGTTGAAACTGCCCAGGAGCGGAACGAGTCGCTGTTTCCCAGCCTCATCTACTCTACAACTGCCGCCTACATGTCTGTGGGCACCGCTGAGCAGCCGCAGCAGCAGCAGCAGCAGCAGCAGCAGGACGGCAACGTGTCATCCGATCTGGACGAATCTGGCAGCCACCAGCAGCAGCACCAGGCGGCTGCCCAGGTTCTCAACGGAGGCGGCGGCGACGGCGGAGAAGCCGGTGTTAGCGGCGGTCACGATGGAGGTGCGAATTTAGAGAGTTACAGAGTACTTCTAGTGCGATGTACTTTTAGTGTATGAATGTGTAAAGCAGCTTCTAATTAGTTGCCTTGCGAGTATGTGCCTCCTAATTTCATGCGATAAATAATGCGTTTCTTACATTCCACGCTTCCTCGAATCCGCGCTTTTGTATAAGGGCTGCAGAACTGCCCATGCGCGCTCAGATCTCTCAATGCGCGCTAAAGACTCTCAATGCGCACTCAGATCTCTCAATGCGCGCTAAAGACTCTCAATGCGCACTCAGATCTCTCAATGCGCGCTAAAGACTCTCAATGCGCACTCAGATCTCTCAATGCGCGCTTAGAACTCTCAATGCGCACTAAAGAACTCTCAATGCGCGCTCAGAACTCTTAATGCGCGCTAAGAACTCTCAATACGCGCTTAGAACTCTCAATGCGCGCTCAAAACTCAATGCGCGTTTATTAACCCGCCTTACAATTATCAAAGTGCACGTAGAAAATGCCAATGCCTGTCATCCGCAGACGGCCCTGACGCAGCCGGAGCTGGCAGCAACGGCCTCAGAGTCCGCAACAAGGCCTTCCATGACGAGAGCCACGGCGTGAAGTTGGGCCTCGGCGACTTTGTGTTCTACTCCATCCTGGTTGGCAGGGCCAGCAGCGCCGGCGACTGGAACACCACCCTGTCGTGCTACTTCGCCATCCTGATCGGCCTGTCGCTCACCCTGTTGCTGCTGGCCATCGGCCGTCGAGCCCTGCCCGCACTGCCCATCAGCATTACGTTCGGCGTCATCTTCTACTTCCTCACCAGCCTGATCGTGTCGCCGTTTGTTGACGCCCTGACTGCGCAGCAGTTCTTCATCTGAAAATCTGCTGATACTACTGACTGTAACACTCAGTAAGTAGTATTGGGTTCTTCCCCCTGTTTTTCTAGGCGCACTGATTTTAACGTTAATCCAGAATCCAGTTTTCTCCTCCTGTTATTTACTCTGCTGTTTTAACCTGCATCGTTCAGTCTCGGTGTCAGAAATTGTGTCAGTGATTTTCTATCTGGATTGCGATTCTATTTAATCTAGCAGGCTTTCTCCTAGCGATTTTTTGTTCTTGGTTAATTCGTTACGTTTTGCGGTAGGTTTAATATTTATTTAATGCTCGATAATGAGCTGCCAAGCACAGTTCATTAAGCAAGTTTTGAATCTTTAAACTGGGCCACCCCTGTCTCAGACCCTTAGTCGCTGGGCCAGCCTCCCAGATCCTCAGACCCTTAGTCGCTGGGCCAGCCTCCCAGATCCTCTGTTGCTGGGCCAGCCTCCCACATTCCTAGTTGCTGGGCCAGCCTCCTAGATCCTCAGTTGCTGAGCCAGCCTCCCAGATCCTCAGTTGCTGGGCCAGCCTCCCAGATCCTCAGTTTCTGAGTCAGCCTCACAGATTCTCGTTGCTGGGCCAGCCTCCCAGATCCTCAGTTTCTGGGCCAGCCTCCCAGATCCTCAGTTGCTGGGCCAGCCTCCCAGATCCTCAGTTGCTGGGCCAGCCTCCCAGATCCTCAGTTGCTGGGCCAGCCTCCCAGATCCTCAGCTGCTGGGCCAGCCTCCCAGATCCTCAGTTGCTGGACCAGCCTCCCAGATCCTCAGTTTCTGGGCCAGCCTCCCAGATCCTCAGTTTCTGGGCCAGCCTCCCAGATCCTCAGCTGCTGGGCCAGCCTCCCAGATCCTCAGTTGCTGGGCCAGCCTCCCAGATTCTCAGCTGCTGGGCCAGCCTCCCAGATCCTCAGTTGCTGGGCCAGCCTCCCAGATCCTCAGCTGCTGGGCCAGCCTCCCAGATCCTCAGTTTCTGAGTCAGCCTCCCAGATCCTCAGTTGCTGGGCCGCCTCCCAGATCCTCAGTTTCTGAGTCAGCCTCACAGATTCTCGTTGCTAGGCCACCGCCAATTTCCCAGTTGTTGGTGAGCCTCCCAGATCCTCAGTTGCTGGGCCAGCCTCTCAGATCCTCAGTTGCTGGGCCACCGCCAGCTTCACAGATCCTCAGTTGCTGGGCCATCACCAGCCTACCAGATCCCCAGGCTGGTCTGATTAATTTAATCCGTCAAACAAAACCCCTAATCGTGTTTGCCCTGTGCCGAGCCAGCTATATAAGTTAATGATACTTGTATGCTGAGAAATTTCACTAGTGAGGCATTGAATTATTGACTGTTATGTAATTACAAATTGTTGTTACTGGTTTGCATTATATTTTTTATCCAATGCCGATGCATGCGTTTTTATCCTCGGAAGTTGCTGCGCGTTAATCAGAAATTTTACCTCTCACTCGCTGTTGCCCCGTTTTGTTATAGTTTGCACTGCTGAATCATGGCGATGCCCTGTAATATTGATTGTCTGGCGTGTTCAGTATCGACCTGTCCTGTGCATGTCCAATTAGTAAATATATTGGCAGTATAAATTTGTTTTAATTCCTCTGTACACAATTCGACAGACAAAGGAAATTTTAAGTTTGAGTTTAATTTCAAGAGTGTAAGATTAAAGCAAAAATATGGAAGTTTTCAAAAATCACTTGCGATATTACTTTCAGTAGCCTCATTAGAAATGCTCTAACGAAAATCTGATTCACTTTTTGATTCGATTCGTAGATGGCAGTGATGTAAGAGATTTAAAGAGGAGATTCATATACACAGGGACATTAGAGTATAGATGCAGATGCACAGTGAGATTAGAGAATATATGCAGATAGACAATGATATTAGAGAATAGATGCAGATAGACAGTGAGATTAGAGAATATATTCAGATAGACAGTGAGATAGAGAGGACATACAGGTTAGACAGTGAGATTAGAGAATAGATGCAGAAGCACAGTGAGATTAGAGAATTATTTCAAAATTCAGAAAAAAGCAGTCACAATGAGCAGAAAGCGTTTCTGCTTGATAGACTTGGCCAAGCTCCATTGTGAATACAAATGAAAATTGGAAGTTTCGGTGTCCCTAGCAACAGTAGACTCGGACACGGTACCTTCATAAATTATATTTGAATACATGCCACACGCCAGTGGTACAGGATATGTGCTTGCTTTTACAGCCTTCTACGCACAGTAAAACAAAGGTGGCAATGCACTGAAAGCAGCGCAAGCAATGGTCAAGCCGGCCCACGGATTGAGAGGCGGATTAGTCTAAGCATAATAATAATACATAGATATTCAATAGCCAATAGGGAGAGGAATGTACAGCGTGGACTTGAGTGCAGCAGGAATCGGTTTCATTTAGCAATGGTATATATTATATATATATGCTTTCTTCCGCGTGAGAGTAAAAAAATACCAAAAAGACTGCAGTGTTTGCAATTGAGAAATACAGCTTACACCATGCGTGCGCGCGTGTGTGGATATCCAGCAACTATTGGCCCGGCACTGGAGCGAGTTAAGAGGGAGAGAAAGACCGATTTAGATTGAAATAATAACAGTGACAGTTGAGAGACAGATTGAGAGTTGAGACTAGAGACAGGAGAACGGAGAAGACGGCTGAGATTAGACGTGGGCCGACTGCAGGCGGGCAGGTTACTAACAGAGTTGTGAGAATGTGAGAAAGGAGAAAGGAATGTGCGGGGATGCGATCCGGGGAAGAGAGAGGGGGGTTGATTAAAGAAAATGCTTGTGAAAGACGACACAGACGCAGATGGGCACAGGCATGCGAATTGAATTGAAGTTGCAGTAAAACAGCGCAAAAACAGACAATCGGATACAAATTTACTGAAGAGGGCGGTGACACAGTTACTACTGCACAACAGCGATATTAACTGGATAGCGCAAAACTTTGTCTCCGAAGGACATTCCAACCATTTTTTATGCAGTTGCAAGATTTAGCTGTACGGCACCTCTGCACAATCTGTATTAATCTGCATCAGGATATCCCTGCTTGCTTTAGTCTATAGTAGCGTGTACTGTAAACACAACACTGCTTAGTCTGTAGCATCCTGTACACAGAACACTGTTTAGTCTGTAGCATCCTGTACACAGAACACTGTTTAGTCTGTAGCATCCTGTACACAGAACACTGCTTAGTCTGTAGCATCCTGTACACAGAACACTGCTTGGTCTGTAGCATCCTGTACACAGAACACTGTTTAGTCTGTAGCATCCTGTGCACAGAACACTGCTTGGTCTGTAGCATCCTGTACACAGAACACTGTTTAGTCTGTAGCATCCTGTACACAGAATACTGCTTGGTCTGTAGCATCCTGTACACAGAACACTGTTTAGTCTGTAGCATCCTGTGCACAGAACACTGCTTAGTCTGTAGCATCCTGTACACAGAATACTGCTTGGTCTGTAGCATCCTGTACACAGAACACTGTTTAGTCTGAAGCATCCTGTACACAGAACACTGCTTAGTCTGTAGCATCCTGTACACAGAACACTGCTTAGTCTGTAGCATCCTGTGCACAGAACACTGCTTAGTCTGTAGCATCCTGTACACAGAACACTGTTTAGTCTGTAGCATCCTGTACACAGAACACTGTTTAGTCTGTAGCATCCTGTACACAGAACACTGCTTAGTCTGTAGCATCCTGTACACAGAACACTGCTTAGTCTGTAGCATCCTGTGCACAGAACACTGCTTAGTCTGTAGCATCCTGTACACAGAACACTGCTTAGTCTGTAGCATCCTGTACACAGAACACTGTTTAGTCTGTAGCATCCTGTACACAGAACACTGCTTGGTCTGTAGCATCCTGTACACAGGACACTGCTTAGTCTGTAGCATCCTGTACACAGAACACTGCTTAGTCTGTAGCATCCTGTACACAGAACACTGCTTAGTCTGTAGCATCCTGTGCACAGAACACTGCTTAGTCTGTAGCATCCTGTACACAGAACACTGCTTAGTCTGTAGCATCCTGTGCACAGAACACTGTTTAGTCTGTAGCATCCTGTACACAGAACACTGCTTAGTCTGTAGCATCCTGTACACAGAAGTCTTGTAAACTATTTTGAATGCCGCATCGTGCAACAGCAAAACTCTCTCACTAAGTCAGTAAGAAAAGCCGCCAGTCAGTCACGCCGCTCACGAGGCCGGGCCGCCCGCCTGCTGCAGCTGCTGCAGCGCCTCCAGCTGCTCCTCGGCGCAGTCCAGACGGTCCCGCATCGCCTCCTCCTCGCCAGCCAGGCTGAGTCGAAGCTCCAGCGCCGAGCGGCACTCTCTCAGCTCCCGACCTTCGAGACGCCGGTCCAGGGCGGCC
>NIVC01001762.1:0-40000 GCA_002269645.1 Macrostomum lignano | reverse complement strand
TAACTTGAAACCCTAACCTTAACCTGAAACCCAAACCTTAACCTGAAACCCAAACCTTAACCTAAACCTAAACCTTAACCTAAACCCAAACTTAACGTAAACCCAAACCCTGGGGGGGGGGGCTGTAGCCCTGTGGTCCAGCGCGGCGCTCTCACGAGCCAGTGGCCCAGGCTCGATTCGCAGTCACATTAATTCGCGGCTAAAAAGGAATCTCGGCTTGGCTCTGTTCGTGCAATTAATGGCCTTGGGGGCCAACACCCGAGGCACAGTGAAGTGTACATGCCCAATGATAAAAAAGTTAGGGCCGATGTACACTCCTGCGTGTGTGCCTACTCAGGGGAGTCGGCGGAAGTGCGCCAGGGTGCACACAGCCCCCCTGACTCGAATAAAGAACCAAGCCCTAACCCCAACCTAAACCACAACCTAAACTCAAACTTTAACCTAAATCGCAACAGTCAATTGTGTACCCGCTGAAAAGAAGCGAGCATTGGTGCCTCCGCCTCTCCGCAAGGATGCCAGGCAGAAAGGAATTCCATGTGGCCCCTAGGAACTGCAGTTGTCGGGACCTGCATCCCGGATACACAAGAGTTCTGCCTATCTGCATGCAAATATAAATAGTCAGTTTTAGGAGGAAATCAATGAAATTGTTACCATAGGCGGGCAGACGCGAAGAGACTGGGAATAATCAATAGAAAACGGAGCCGCATTCAGTCCACCTGTGAGCCATTAGGTGCAATAAAAGACTAAAAATGTTTAATCCCACGGTTGGCTGGGCTGCTGCGCTCATAGGAAATTGAAAATTGCTTTTATTAGTACAGACAGCCGGGAGTGGATGGAGAGAAAAGCAGCCTGCCGAGGTGGTGGAAGACAAGATGAGGCCAGGCGGGAGAGAGATTAGAGAGGCCGCTGTCTAATTAGTGTGAATTATAGTAGCCAATGAACTTTGAAATAGATCAGTAGATTTATTCAACACCTCGTAAATGAGTGCAAGAGTAGCCAGTTCATCCCCGATATGTATTGAAACATATTTTCTACACTACGACTTGAACGGAGAAGCAGAAAGTGGAGATGGAGAAGAAGCTGAAATGCCAGTGACTCACCTCGCAGAGTCGCGAGCGCCACGTCGAGGCGGCACAGCCGGAGGCGGAGTCCCGGCGGCTCCAGCACTGGCTGAGGCCGAAGCCGCAGCCGACGGTGAAGGAGGTTTGGCTCCGCTGACAGATCTCGGCAGAGACATCTGGGCGCGCCGGATCTGCTGGGCGTACTTGTCCCGCGGGATGGTGGTGCCCGGCTCCGCCTGGCCGTTGGCCGCGGCAGACAGCGAGGCGAGAGGCTGCGCGGCCGGCCGGCTACGGGACGATGGCGCCGTCTGAGCTGGCGGCTGCGGCGACGGGTAGGAGGCCGACAGCGGGCCGAATGACCTGCGGCGAGGCGGCCGAGCCGGAGGGGCAGCAGCGGCGGTGATGGATGCTGCCGACGGCGCGTCATCCAAGGAATTCGGCGACCTGAGAATGCGGATTGGAAGCAGCGGATTGTAGGAGGCGGAAAGGGAGGACACAGGGGTAAGTAATAGGAGACACTGGGGTAGGCAGTGGGAGATACTGGGGTAGGCAGTGGGAGACACTGGGGTAGGCAGTGGGAGACACTAGGGTAGGCAGTGGGAGACACTAGAGTAGGCAATGTGAGACACTGGGGTAGGCAGTGGGAGACACTAGAGTAGGCAATGTGAGACACTAGGGTAGGCAGTGGGAGACACTAGAGTAGGCAATGTGAGACACTGGGGTAGGCAGTGGGAGACACTAGAGTAGGCAATGTGAGACACTAGGGTAGGCAGTGGGAGACACTAGAGTAGGCAATGTGAGACACTAGGGTAGGCAGTGGGAGACACTAGAGTAGGCAATGTGAGACACTAGGGTAGGCAGTGGGAGACACTAGAGTAGGCAATGTGAGACACAGGGGTAGGCAGTGGGAGACACTAGAGTAGGCAATGTGAGACACTAGGGTAGGCAGTGGGAGACACTAGAGTAGGCAATGTGAGACACTAGGGTAGGCAGTGGGAGACACTAGAGTAGGCAATGTGAGACACTGGGATAGGCAGTGGGAGACACTAGAGTAGGCAATGTGAGACACTAGGGTAGGCAGTGGGAGACACTAGAGTAGGCAATGTGAGACACTAGGGTAGGCAGTGGGAGACACTAGAGTAGGCAATGTGAGACACTGGGGTAGGCAGTGGGAGACACTAGAGTAGGCAATGTGAGACACTAGGGTAGGCAGTGGGAGACACTAGAGTAGGCAATGTGAGACACTAGGGTAGGCAGTGGGAGACACTAGAGTAGGCAATGTGAGACACTAGGGTAGGCAGTGGGAGACACTAGAGTAGGCAATGTGAGACACAGGGGTAGGCAGTGGGAGACACTAGAGTAGGCAATGTGAGACACTGGGATATGCAGTGGGAGACACTAGAGTAGGCAATGTGAGACACTGGGATAGGCAGTGGGAGACACTAGAGTAGGCAATGTGAGACACTAGGGTAGGCAGTGGGAGACACTGGGGTAGGCAGTGGGAGACACGCAAGGACATTCACAAATATAGTAAGTTCCAACAGCCATACAGCAGCCACTGAGGCTATACACCCCGAAACGGCTGAATTGCCAGCATTATCAAGCCACAAGAAATGTAAAAGCAGGACAGACAGCCCTACTGCACTACAGGTGAGAACAACAAAAAAGCAGCATACAAAAATCGATCCCCAGTTCCAATTCCACCCAGAAGCAGGAGAAGACAAGCCAGATGGAAGAGACAATAAGGTGTCTGTATCACACTTGGACGCCCTCTAACTGGAATTCCATGGCATCGGGGATTTAGCAGTTGATTGAGTGAGCTTGGGGGGGAGCGAGAGCGAGACTCCAGGTGGGGAATCAGCTAGCCAAGGGCCCAACCTGAAATTGTAGCCGTCAATCATAAAGACTGAAGAACACTCAAACTAACTGAACTCAACTCTCCCCCCTTCTCTCTGCTGTCGACTTCTCTCACCTTGTTTGAGTGAGATCCCGCTGAGCGGGCTGGACTCTCTCTCTCGCGCTCAGCCTGGGATATATGGCCCTCTAAACCTCCAGTCTCACCCGCTGCGCCAGTCAAGCTCCGGCCACGCGCGTGTGTACAATGGATGTACACAGCTCTATAGCTAAAAATAGATACAACTATGCATATGGCTAGCCAGCTCTAATAAAGTTTTCTGAGTTGAAGTCTGCGGTGGTCAAGAAGAGAATAAGTGAGTGGAGAGAGAGAGAGAGAGGGAGAGAGTGGTCAGAGCATACAGGAAGGGGGAAAGTGCCGTGTGCCCCCCCCCCTAGGGGACAGGATTGAGAGACAATTGCGCTCAGTGTTAATAATTATAACAAGAAAGGAATGCAGCCTTTATTATTGTTTCTGCTGAGAACCGAATGGAGCAGCTCAGGGGCTTCTTAAATTCATTTTTAAAGATTTCTTAGAATAGATTTAAGCCTGCGTCTTCGCTTCCCAGAGCAGCAGCTGAAGCAAGCAAATATTTGCAGTGCAAGTTATTACGTAACAAAGGTTTAACACGGGGGGGTTTCACAAACTCGAAATTTCACAACGTCGAAAGCACCTTCTTTCACAAGGTCGAAATTTCGACTATTTCGACCATACGTAGAAAACTACTGTATGGTTCTTGATATATAAAATTTTCGACTTTGTGAAATTTCGAGCTTATGAAGTTTCGACCTTGTGAAAGTGGCTGCACTTGAGTTTTCGATGTTATGAAATTTCGACCTTGTGAAATTTCGACCTTATGAAATCTCTTGCTAGATTTTTCGATGTTGTGAAATTTCGACCTTGTGAAGTTTCGACCTTGTGAAAGTGGCTGCTATTTGAGTTTTCGATGTTATGAAATTTCGACCTTATGAAATTTCGACCTTATGAAGCCTCTTGCTAAAGTTTTCGATGTTGTGAAATTTCGACCTTGTGAAGTTTCGACCTTGTGAAATAATTTACTTTTCGACGTTGTGAAATTTCGACCTTGTGAAAGCACCCCGTTTAACACCAACCACCCAACTCCAAAGTCCACATTGAGCGCACGCATTTTAACAAACACACACAGAGAGACTGACACGATCGCGAAATAATAATGTCAATTACGCAAACGCGTCACTACTTATTGAGCTGGGTTGAGCAGTTTGAAAAAGAATGCGTCATGTGTTTATTTTGAACTATCCGCGTAAGGCTGGCTGGAGCTGCAGGGGGTCAAGTCTGTACTCAGCCTTATCTTGTTGCGGAGCTCTAGAGTGGGACTAGAATGCAGGCGTGAGGTCTGCGCATAAACAGACTCGCGTATATACGGTTGACACTTCTTAAACTCAACAGGACAGACAGGGCAGAGAGTTTATATTAGATAATAAAAATTCTTGAGGTCTCTAAGTAAGAACCCAGGTGGATCATGAGATGGGATTGATAAGGGCCTGGGAATCAGGGGATGGGATTGATAAGGGCCTGGGAATCAGGGGATGGGATTGATAAGGGCCTCGGAACCAGGGGATGGGATTGATGAGGGCCTGAGGATCAGGGGATGGGATTGATAAGGGCCTGGGAATCAGGGGATGGGATTGATAAGGGCCTCGGAACCAGGGGATGGGATTGATAAGGGCCTGAGGATCAGGGGATGGGATTGATAAGGGCCTGGGGATTAGGGGATGTGATTGATAAGGGCCTGGGGATCAGGGAATGGGATTGGTAAGGGCCTGGGGATCAGGGGATGGGATTGATAAGGGCCTGGGGATCAGAGGATGGGATTGATAAGGGCCTGGGGATCAGGGGGATGGGATTGATAAGGGCCTGGGGATCAGGGGATGGGATTGGTAAGGGCCTGGGGATCAGGGGATGGGATTGATAAGGGCCTGGGGATCAGGGGATGGGATTGGTAAGGGCCTGGGGATCAGGGGATGGGATTGATAAGGGCCTGGGGATCAGGGGATGTGATTGATAAGGGCCTGGGGATCAGAGGATGGGATTGGTAAGGGCCTGGGGATCAGGGGATGGGATTGATAAGGGCCTGGGGATCAGGGGATGGGATTGGTAAGGGCCTGAGGATCAGGGGATGGGATTGATAAGGGCCTGGGGATCAGGGGATGGGATTGATAAGGGCCTGGGGATCAGGGAATGGGATTGATAAGGGCCTGGGGATCAGGGGATGGGATTGATAAGGGCCTGGGGATCAGGGGATGGGATTGATAAGGGCCTGGGGATCAGGGGATGGGATTGGTAAGGGCCTGAGGATCAGGGGATGGGATTGATAAGGGCCTGGGGATCAGGGGATGGGATTGGTAAGGGCCTGGGGATCAGGGGATGGGATTGATAAGGGCCTGGGGATCAGGGGATGGGATTGATAAGGGCCTGGGGATCAGGGGATGGGATTGGTAAGGGCCTGGGGATCAGGGGATGGGATTGATAAGGGCCTGGGGATCAGGGGATGGGATTGATAAGGGCCTGGGGATCAGGGGATGGGATTGATAAGGGCCTGGGGATCAGGGGATGTGATTGATAAGGGCCTGGGGATCAGAGGATGGGATTGGTAAGGGCCTGGGGATCAGGGGATGGGATTGATAAGGGCCTGGGGATCAGGGGATGGGATTGGTAAGGGCCTGAGGATCAGGGGATGGGATTGATAAGGGCCTGGGGATCAGGGGATGGGATTGATAAGGGCCTCGGAACCAGGGGATGGGATTGATGAGGGCCTGGGGATCAGGGGATGGGATTGATAAGGGCCTGGGGATCAGGGGATGGGATTGATAAGGGCCTGGGGATCAGGGGATGGGATTGGTAAGGGCCTGAGGATCAGGGGATGGGATTGATAAGGGCCTGAGGATCAGGGGATGGGATTGGTAAGGGCCTGGGGATCAGGGGATGGGATTGATAAGGGCCTGGGGATCAGGGGATGGGATTGATAAGGGCCTGGGGATCAGGGGATGGGATTGGTAAGGGCCTGGGGATCAGGGGATGGGATTGATAAGGGCCTGGGGATCAGGGGGATGGGATTGATAAGGGCCTGGGGATCAGACCAAAGCTTGTTAAGAAACATGTGACCCCATTGAGGTGCCACATTACCAGCTCACACGGGGTCGCCCTGATAAAAGAGAAAACACTGAGGGAGACGCGCCACACCTGTTGACCATCGCTGACCGCGACAGCTGCTGCAGTGGCGCGGCCGTTGACTCGTCTTCCACGATGGTGGCGTCGTCGTCCTCTTCGTCCTCGGCGGGCCCGCCGCCGCCGTGGACACCATCGAGGATTTCAACGACTCCGCCGCCGTTCTCCCCAGTATCGTTGTTGTCGTCAGACGGCGAGTCGAGCAAATCGTCGGCTGAGCCGCGTCTGGCGACCTCCGGCGGGGAGCTGCCGGCGGCGGCGGCCACCGCGGCCTGGATGGTGGCAGCCACGTCCGGGTCGGAAGCGCGCGCGATGAGGGGGCCGCGCCGGCTGGGGCCGCCAGAGCGGAGCGCCTGAAAAGCCAGAAAGCCGCCCTGCTGATCGTCCTGGGCAACCCGGAGAGCCCGATGGGTTTGCTGAATCTGCTGCATAGTCGGCACCATCAGGGAGCCGTGCCGCTGATGCTGCGGATTCCGCTGGTGCGGCGGCAGAGGCGGCGGCTGCTGCTTCTGCGGCTGCTGCTGAGACCGCAAAGGCAGCTGGACGCTGAATTTACGAGCCAGCTGCTGCGGCAGCGGCTGTGAGGATCGGGCAGGCAGCGGAGGCGGCGGCGGCGACTGCCTCTGGCGCTGCGGCTGCTGCGGCGGCGGCTCCTCGTGCCAGGAGGTCGGCCTGGAACTTGTTGAACTAGGCGGCATGAGAGAAGCGGCAGGCATCGCAACGGCGGTTGCCTCAGCTGGCAAGGAGACGGCTCTGTCGTGCTGCAGCTGTTGGCCACCCCGCTGGCATTGGCTGGCCAAGTCAGTGCAGTCGCCGCTGCGAATGGGAATGGGAGAAGTTTAACAAATATTCAATAAAAAACTATTCAGCTATCAGGGAAAATAACTGTGCGGAACGGACACTGGATCAGAATTCTTTTTTTTGATTGCCCAGTTTTAATACCGCCAGAGGGGGCTGGTTCCATCAAGCCTTCCTACTGGCTGTCGCCACCCCCCCCTCCCTCCCCGGCTGTGCGGCTGCATGTGAGGCGCGGACTTTGCTCTGTCCTCGCCTATCTCTCGCCAAACTGTCTACTCTCTCTCTCTCTCTCTCTCTGGCGCATACATATTTAATGCACCCAGTCAGGCAAGCCAACAACACCAGCTCACCCAGCGCGATTAACTGTCATGAGATTTCTTTCCTTTTATTTACTATAAAAAACCCAAGCCAATTCGACTGTTAGAATCTCAGCTCTCGGATTGCTAAACAATTTAAAGAACAATGTGGAAACGCGCGCACGAACCCACACAGTTACGGGCACACGCACACGCACATGCACACACGCACACATTTTCACACACACATACACACACAGAGAGAGAAACACACGCCTGTCTGCGGCAGGCAGAATTCATCCGGTGTGTTATTGGGATTTGCGCGCGCTAAGTAGCTTACTGTATTACAATACATACACTAATAATAGAAAAGGGGAGAATAGAAAAAACTGCACCGACCGACCCCTGGCATGGTAATGCTCCTTTATTATCCCTAAAATGTCTAACTGCATGACCTCCAATTGAACATTTCATTTAACATCACGGCAGCTTGTCTGGGCTCTGTTAAAGGGACAGCTTTAGTGGGCGATTTCTACTGGCAGTTGAGGAGCGATTTCTACTGGCAGTTGAGGGGCGATTTCTACTGGCAGTTGAGGGGCGATTTCTACTGGCAGTTGAGGGGCGATTCCTACTGGCAGTTGAGGGGCGATTCCTACTGGCAGTTGAGGGGCGATTTCTACTGGCAGTTGAGGGGCGATTCCTACTGGCAGTTGAGGGGCGATTCCTACTGGCAGTTGAGGGGCGATTCCTACTGGCAGTTGAGGGGCGATTTCTACTGGCAGTTGAGGGGCGATTCCTACTGGCAGTTGAGGGGCGATTCCTACTGGCAGTTGAGGGGCGATTCCTACTGGCAGTTGAGGGGCGATTCCTACTGGCAGTTGAGGGGCGATTCCTACTGGCAGTTGAGGGGCGATTCCTACTGGCAGTTGAGGGGCGATTTCTACTGGTAGTTGAGGAGCGATTCCTACTGGTAGTTGAGGGGCGATTTCTACTGGCAGTTGAGGGGCGATTTCTACTGGCAGTTGAGGGGCGATTCCTACTGGCAGTTGAGGGGCGATTTCTACTGGCAGTTGAGGGGCGATTTCTACTGGCAGTTGAGGGGCGATTTCTACTGGCAGTTGAGGGGCGATTCCTACTGGCAGTTGAGGGGCGATTCCTACTGGCAGTTGAGGGGCGATTCCTACTGGCAGTTGAGGGGCGATTCCTACTGGCAGTTGAGGGGCGATTTCTACTGGTAGTTGAGGAGCGATTCCTACTGGTAGTTGAGGGGCGATTTCTACTGGCAGTTGAGGGGCGATTTCTACTGGCAGTTGAGGGGGGATTTCTACTGGCAGTTGAGGGGCGATTTCTACTGGCAGTTGAGGGGCGATTTTTACTGGCAGTTGAGGGGCGATTTCTACTGGTAGTTGAGGAGCGATTCCTACTGGCAGTTGAGGGGCGATTCCTACTGGCAGTTGAGGGGCGATTTCTACTGGCAGTTGAGGGGCGATTTCTACTGGCAGTTGAGGGGCGATTTTTACTGGCAGTTGAGGGGCGATTTCTACTGGCAGTTGAGGGGCGATTTTTACTGGCAGTTGAGGGGCGATTTCTACTGGCAGTTAAGGGGCGATTTCTACTGGCAGTTGAGGGGCGATTTCTACTGGCAGTTGAGGGGCGATTTCTACTGGCAGTTGAGGGGCGATTTTTACTGGCAGTTGAGGGGCGATTCCTACTGGCAGTTGAGGGGCGATTTCTACTGGCAGTTGAGGGGCGATTCCTACTGGCAGTTGAGGGGCGATTCCTACTGGCAGTTGAGGGGCGATTTTTACTGGCAGTTGAGGGGCGATTTCTACTGGCAGTTGAGGGGCGATTTCTACTGGCAGTTGAGGGGCGATTTCTACTGGCAGTTGAGGGGCGATTCCTACTGGCAGTTGAGGGGCGATTCCTACTGGCAGTTGAGGGGCGATTCCTACTGGCAGTTGAGGGGCGATTCCTACTGGCAGTTGAGGGGCGATTTCTACTGGTAGTTGAGGAGCGATTCCTACTGGTAGTTGAGGGGCGATTTCTACTGGCAGTTGAGGGGCGATTTCTACTGGCAGTTGAGGGGGGATTTCTACTGGCAGTTGAGGGGCGATTTCTACTGGCAGTTGAGGGGCGATTTTTACTGGCAGTTGAGGGGCGATTTCTACTGGTAGTTGAGGAGCGATTCCTACTGGCAGTTGAGGGGCGATTTCTACTGGCAGTTGAGGGGCGATTTCTACTGGCAGTTGAGGGGCGATTCCTACTGGCAGTTGAGGGGCGATTCCTACTGGCAGTTGAGGGGCGATTTCTACTGGCAGTTGAGGGGCGATTCCTACTGGCAGTTGAGGGGGATTCCTACTGGCAGTTGAGGGGCGATTTCTACTGGCAGTTGAGGGGCGATTTCTACTGGCAGTTGAGGGGCGATTCCTACTGGCAGTTGAGGGGGGATTTCAAAGCAGAGAATCGCACAGCATGGAAACTTACGCCTCAAACCAGAGCGACTCGGGTCCCCGTTCCGGCGTTGTGAGCAGCAAATCGAAGCTCCGGCTGTGCGACATCTTCGACGAGTTCAAGACGGCGCTGCAGTCGGTGGGAGATGCGGGAGCCAGCGAGACCTCTTCAGCGGATTGGCTGTGCCGCTCGGCAGTGGACACCGGCTGAGCCGGTTCCCGACTGGAAATCATTGAAATACGATTTTTAAAAAATCCTTTTATAAATTAAAAACCCGACCATTTCTAAGAAAGCAGAATAACGCCAAGCGCTCATGTTTGAGTGCAAATTTGCAGCAGGATGTGCCCTTAGTGCACACGAGAAGGCTGTTAGTCCTTTCTTTAGTCACTTTCTAGCTTGTCAAGATAAAATAAATCTGCACTCAGGGAGCCGGAGAGAACTTTTTATTCAAACACCACACAGACTGTATTGACTCGGCCAATACAGGCAATGGAATGTCAGTGACACGGCAGTAAAACAGTGAAATGATGATCAGCTGTCAATCGGGGTTTCTCATTTTGCATTTCGCGATTGAAACAGACAGGCCTGTCTTGAATTCCGAATGCAGCAGGACACTTTCCCCTGTGCATTTGTACTTTTCACCTTACCCCTGCTTGATGTATACTCATGCTATCACCATCACACTCCCTATGCCTTAACTCTGCCCCTCACTCTACTCCAACAATTTCTCAAATCTTACCTCACACAATTCTACCCTCTACTCTACCCTCACTCTTTACTCTTCCCTCACTCTACCCTCACTCTCTACCCTCACTCTACCCTCACTCTCTTCCCTCACTCTACCCTCACTCTCTACCCTCACTCTACCCTCACTCTCTACCCTCACTCTACTCTCTCTCTACCCTCACTCTACCCTCACTCTCCACCCTCAGTCTCTACTCAACCCTCACTCTCTACTCAACCCTCACTCTCTACTCAACCCTCACTCTCTACTCAACCCTCACTCTCTACTCAACCCTCACTCTACCCTCACTCTCTACTCAACCCTCACTCTCTACTCAACCCTCACTCTCTACTCAACCCTCACTCTCTACTCAACCCTCACTCTCTACTCTACCTTCACTCTTTACTCTTCCCTCAGTCTACCCTCACTCTCTACCCTCAGTCTACCCTCACTCTCTACCCTCAGTCTACCCTCACTCTCTACCCTCAGTCTACCCTCACTCTCTACCCTCATTCTACCCTCACTCTCTACCCTCACTCTCTACCCTCAGTCTACCCTCACTCTCTACCCTCACTCTCTACCCTGTCTCTACCCTCACTCTACCCTCACTCTCTACTCAACCCTCACTCTACCCTCACTCTCTACCCTCAGTCTCTACTCAACCCTCACTCTCTACTCAACCCTCACTCTCTACTCTACCCTCAGTCTCTACTCAACCCTTACTCTCTACTCAACCCTCACTCTCTACTCTACCCTCACTCTCTACTCTAACCTCACTCTCTACTCTACCCTAAATCTCTACTCAACCCTCACTCTCTACTCAACCCTCACTCTCTACTCTACCCTCACTCTCTACTCTACCCTCACTCTCTACTCTACCCTCACTCTCTACTCTACCCTCACTCTCTACTCTACCCTCACTCTCTACTCTACCCTCACTCTCTACTCTACCCTTACTCTCTACTCTACCCTCACTCTACTCTACCCTGCTCCTACTCCTACCCTCTCTCCACTCCACCCTCATTCTTACTCTACACTCCCTACTCGTACTCTACCTTCACTATTATTACTACCCTTATTCTTTCCTTTCCTTCCCCAGCTCCAATGCAAGCAGCTAGGCAACTAACCGTCTGACAGTGAGGCAGACAGTGCCGCTGGCCTCCTCCATGAGGCGAGTTGCCTCTTTTCCGTTTGCCGGAGCCGCGCCGTTCACTTCCAACACTACGTCGCCAACCCTCATTTGGCCGTCGAGGAAGACCAGGCCGCCGCAGATTATCTGAGGGATTGGCGCGGAACTACTTGAAGTAGTGCAGTACAACTGTGGGTATTAATAATAATAATAATAATAATTGCAGGGCTGTGGGCACTCCAACACGTCTACGGAGACATCGTCCTACAATCAGCGCTTATTCCGCTGACTCCTGAGCGCTCACACAGGGTGTACACTTAGCCCTGACTTTCTAATCGTCAGGCATGTACACTCACAGCGCCTTCGGGGTTGGCCCTCATTGGTGTGCATCGGAGCTGCTGGTGTCTTGGAGCTGGGGACAGGGAATGGGAGCTGGTGTCTTGGAGCTGGGGACAGGGAATGGAAGCTGGTGTCTTGGAGCTGGGGACAGGGAATGGGAGCTGGTGTATTGGAGCTGGGGACAGGGAATGGGAGCTGGTGTCTTGGAGCTGGGGACAGGGAATGGGAGCTGTTGTCTTGGAGCTGGGGACAGGGAATGGGAGCTGGTGTCTTGGAGCTGGGGACAGGGAATGGAAGCTGGTGTCTTGGAGATGGGGACAGGGAATGGGAGCTGGTGTCTTGGATATGGGGACAGGGAATGGGAGCTGGTGTCTTGGAGCTGGTGACAGGGAATGGAAGCTGGTGTCTTGGAGATGGGGACAGGGAATGGGAGCTGTTGTCTTGGAGATGGGGACAGGGAATGGAAGCTGGTGTCTTGGAGCTGGTGACAGGGAATGGGAGCTGGGGACAGGGATTGGGGAACATTCTGCTTTTATCCAGACAAAAATAGCGATGGGAAACAGGAGGGAAGAGCTAACACATCTTAAATTCACCATTGGTCTCACCTCTTTCACGGAAACCCCAACGGCATGATCGCCATTACCGCAGCCTCCTTGATCTTCCTCAGCAGTACAGCAGCCGCAGTCGTTCAGCACAAGGCCTAACGGCAGACCAGCTTTGAATTTGAATTGCAGCAACATGAGGGCCTCGATTAAGGCGCCTTAGAATTTGCTTGGCTGCTTGCCAAACCAGAATCAACTGCATGCATTTAATGCTGGCAAGATATTGGGGCTGCCGCGATTCGCTACGCCATTGCTGCGGCGCAGGTCTTGGCATGCAATGGAACAATTTGTTGCAGAAATTTAATTACCGAATGCAGCAAAAATGATTCTGAACTGAAAGCTAGAACATCGGTTTTTATCGCCAGCGCGGGTTGATTTAGGAGAGCCGGGGGGCAGAGAAATTTCGAGCGGTTAAATTGTTTGTGACCAATAAAACAGCGATTGGTTAGTCCGCTGTTTATGGCATGGGCGGAGGAATGGGCAGAGGGTGGCTCAGCCTGAGGACTGGGTGGCAGAGGGTGGCACAGCCTGAGGACTGGAAGGCAGATGGTGGCTCAGCCTGAGGACTGGAAGGCAGATGGTGGCACAGCCTGAGGACTGGGTGGCAGATGGTGGCTCAGCCTGAAGACTGGATGGCAGAGGGTGGCTCAGCCTGAGGACTGGGTGGCAGAGGGTGGCTCAGCCTGAGGACTGGGTGGCAGAGGGTGGCTCAGCCTGAGGACTGGGTGGCAGATGGTGGCTCAGCCTGAGGACTGGGTGGCAGAGGGTGGCTCAGCCTGAGGACTGGGTGGCAGAGGGTGGCTCAGCCTGAGGACTGGGTGACAGAGGGTGGCTCAGCCTGAAGACTGGGTGGCAGAGGGTGGCACAGCCTGAGGACTGGGTGGCAGAGGGTGGCTCAGCCTGAGGACTGGGTGGCAGAGGGTGGCTTAGCCTGAGGACTGGGTGGCAGATGGTGGCTCAGCCTGAGGACTGGGTGGCTCATCCTGAGGACTGGGTGGCTCAGCCTGAGGACTGGGTGGCAGATGGTGGCTTAGCCTGAAAACTGGGTGGCAGAGGGTGGCTCAGCCTGAGGACTGGGTGGCAGAGGGTGGCTCAGCCTGAGGACTGGGTGGCAGAGGGTGGCTCAGCCTGAGGACTGGGTGGCAGAGGGTGGCTCAGCCTGAGGACTGGGTGGCAGAGGGTGGCTCAGCCTGAAGACTGGGTGGCAGATGGTGGCTCAGCCTGAGGACTGGGTGGCAGAGGGTGGCTCAGCCTGAGGACTGGGTGGCAGAGGGTGGCTCAGCCTGAAGACTGGGTGGCAGATGGTGGCTCAGCCTGAGGACTGGGTGGCTCATCCTGAGGACTGGGTGGCTCAGCCTGAGGACTGGGTGGCAGATGGTGGCTTAGCCTGAGGACTGGGTGGCAGAGGGTGGCTCAGCCTGAGGACTGGGTGGCAGAGGGTGGCTCAGCCTGAGGACTGGGTGGCAGAGGGTGGCTCAGCCTGAGGACTGGGTGGCAGAGGGTGGCTCAGCCTGAGGACTGGGTGGCAGAGGGTGGCTCAGCCTGAAGACTGGGTGGCAGAGGGTGGCTTAGCCTGAGGACTGGGTGGCAGAGGGTGGCTCAGCCTGAGGACTGGGTGGCAGAGGGTGGCTCAGCCTGAGGACTGGGTGGCAGATGGTGGCTCAGCCTGAGGACTGGGTGGCAGAGGGTGGCTCAGCCTGAGGACTGGGTGGCAGAGGGTGGCTCAGCCTGAAGACTGGGTGGCAGAGGGTGGCTCAGCCTGAAGACTGGGTGGCAGAGGGTGGCACAGCCTGAGGACTGGGTGGCAGAGGGTGGCTCAGCCTGAGGACTGGGTGGCAGAGGGTGGCTCAGCCTGAGGACTGGGTGGCAGATGGTGGCTCAGCCTGAGGACTGGGTGGCTCATCCTGAGGACTGGGTGGCTCAGCCTGAGGACTGGGTGGCAGATGGTGGCTTAGCCTGAGGACTGGGTGGCAGATGGTGGCTCAGCCTGAGGACTGGGTGGCTCATCCTGAGGACTGGGTGGCTCAGCCTGAGGACTGGGTGGCAGATGGTGGCTCAGCCTGAGGACTGGGTGGCAGAGGGTGGCTCAGCCTGAGGACTGGGTGGCAGAGGGTGGCTCAGCCTGAAGACTGGGTGGCAGAGGGTGGCACAGCCTGAGGACTGGGTGGCAGAGGGTGGCTCAGCCTGAGGACTGGGTGGCAGAGGGTGGCTCAGCCTGAGGACTGGGTGGCAGAGGATGGCTCAGCCTGAGGACTGGGTGGCAGATGGTGGCTCAGCCTGAGGACTGGGTGGCTCATCCTGAGGACTGGGTGGCTCAGCCTGAGGACTGGGTGGCAGATGGTGGCTTAGCCTGAGGACTGGGTGGCAGAGGGTGGCTCAGCCTGAGGACTGGGTGGCAGAGGGTGGCTCAGCCTGAGGACTGGGTGGCAGAGGGTGGCTCAGCCTGAGGACTGGGTGGCAGAGGGTGGCTCAGCCTGAGGACTGGGTGGCAGATGGTGGCTTAGCCTGAGGACTGGGTGGCAGAGGGTGGCTCAGCCTGAGGACTGGGTGGCAGAGGGTGGCTCAGCCTGAGGACTGGGTGGCAGAGGGTGGCTCAGCCTGAGGACTGGGTGGCAGAGGGTGGCTCAGCCTGAGGACTGGGTGGCAGAGGGTGGCTCAGCCTGAGGACTGGGTGGCAGAGGGTGGCTCAGCCTGAGGACTGGGTGGCAGAGGGTGGCTCAGCCTGAGGACTGGGTGGCAGAGGGTGGCTCAGCCTGAGGACTGGGTGGCAGATGGTGGCTCAGCCTGAGGACTGGGTGGCAGAGGGTGGCTCAGCCTGAGGACTGGGTGGCAGAGGGTGGCTCAGCCTGAAGACTGGGTGGCAGATGGTGGCTCAGCCTGAGGACTCGGTGGCTCATCCTGAGGACTGGGTGGCTCAGCCTGAGGACTGGGTGGCAGATGGTGGCTTAGCCTGAGGACTGGGTGGCAGAGGGTGGCTCAGCCTGAGGACTGGGTGGCAGAGGGTGGCTCAGCCTGAGGACTGGGTGGCAGAGGGTGGCTCAGCCTGAGGACTGGGTGGCAGAGGGTGGCTCAGCCTGAGGACTGGGTGGCAGAGGGTGGCTCAGCCTGAAGACTGGGTGGCAGAGGGTGGCTCAGCCTGAGGACTGGAAGGCAGATGGTGGCTCAGCCTGAGGACTGGGTGGCAGAGGGTGGCTCAGCCTGAGGACTGGGTGGCAGATGGTGGCTCAGCCTGAGGACTGGGTGGCAGAGGGTGGCTCAGCCTGAGGACTGGGTGGCAGAGGGTGGCTCAGCCTGAGGACTGGGTGGCAGAGGGTGGCTCAGCCTGAAGACTGGGTGGCAGAGGGTGGCTCAGCCTGAGGACTGGGTGGCAGAGGGTGGCTCAGCCTGAGGACTGGGTGGCAGAGGGTGGCTCAGCCTGAGGACTGGGTGGCAGATGGTGGCTCAGCCTGAGGACTGGGTGGCAGAGGGTGGCTCAGCCTGAGGACTGGGTGGCAGAGGGTGGCTCAGCCTGAAGACTGGGTGGCAGAGGGTGGCACAGCCTGAGGACTGGGTGGCAGAGGGTGGCTCAGCCTGAGGACTGGGTGGCAGAGGGTGGCTCAGCCTGAGGACTGGGTGGCAGATGGTGGCTCAGCCTGAGGACTGGGTGGCTCATCCTGAGGACTGGGTGGCTCAGCCTGAGGACTGGGTGGCAGATGGTGGCTTAGCCTGAGGACTGGGTGGCAGAGGGTGGCTCAGCCTGAAGACTGGGTGGCAGAGGGTGGCTCAGCCTGAGGACTGGGTGGCAGAGGGTGGCTCAGCCTGAGGACTGGGTGGCAGAGGGTGGCTCAGCCTGAAGACTGGGTGGCAGAGGGTGGCTCAGCCTGAGGACTGGGTGGCAGATGGTGGCTTAGCCTGAGGACTGGGTGGCAGAGGGTGGCTCAGCCTGAGGACTGGGTGGCAGAGGGTGGCTCAGCCTGAGGACTGGGTGGCAGAGGGTGGCTCAGCCTGAGGACTGGGTGGCAGAGGGTGGCTCAGCCTGAGGACTGGGTGGCAGAGGGTGGCTCAGCCTGAGGACTGGGTGGCAGAGGGTGGCTCAGCCTGAGGACTGGGTGGCAGATGGTGGCTCAGCCTGAGGACTGGGTGGCAGAGGGTGGCTCAGCCTGAGGACTGGGTGGCAGAGGGTGGCTCAGCCTGAAGACTGGGTGGCAGAGGGTGGCTCAGCCTGAGGACTGGGTGGCAGAGAGCAGCTTGGTCTAATTGTACATAAAAACTAGAGAAAACGCCTGTTAAACTACAATGAAAGCATGAACATGAAATAGAAAATTGAATTCATGAATAACATAGTGAAATAAATTATATTAACAAATACTAAATGGATAGCAAGAACTTGCAGAATATATTTATTTTACTGATAATTCTATTGCTATCAAAAGCTTTTCTTAAAAATAACAGTTAAAACTGCGTTTTAAAGTAATAAAATGCATCGAGACGTTAAGCTAAAAGAGAAGATACAAGACTTCTGCTGATTGATATAGCAGCTGCGCGTTGGTCCAGTGATCTCGGGTTCAGTACAGGGGCGATTCTCAGGTTCAGTACAGGGGCGATTCTCAGGTTCAGTACAGGGGCGATTCTCAGGTTCAGTACAGGGGCGATTCTCAGGTTCAGTACAGGGGCGATTCTCAGGTTCAGTACAGGGGCGATTCTCAGGTTCAGTACAGGGGCGATTCTCAGGTTCAGTACAGGGGCGATTCTCAGGTTCAGTACAGGGGCGATTCTCAGGTTCAGTACAGGGGCGATTCTCAGGTTCAGTACAGGGGCGATTCTCAGGTTCAGTACAGGGGCGATTCTCAGGTTCAGTACAGGGGCGATTCTCAGGTTCAGTACAGGGGCGATTCTCAGGTTCAGTACAGGGGCGATTCTCAGGTTCAGTACAGGGGCGATTCTCAGGTTCAGTACAGGGGCGATTCTCAGGTTCAGTACAGGGGCGATTCTCAGGTTCAGTACAGGGGCGATTCTCAGGTTCAGTACAGGGGCGATTCTCAGGTTCAGTACAGGGGCGATTCTCAGGTTCAGTACAGGGGCGATTCTCAGGTTCAGTACAGGGGCGATTCTCAGGTTCAGTACAGGGGCGATTCTCAGGTTCAGTACAGGGGCGATTCTCAGGTTCAGTACAGGGGCGATTCTCAGGTTCAGTACAGGGGCGATTCTCAGGTTCAGTACAGGGGCGATTCTCAGGTTCAGTACAGGGGCGAATTTCAGGTTCATTATCGAACAAATACCTGGGTTTATTAAACGGTAAAGAACGAATATCTGTAATTGTACCTGCATGTATTTGGTAAATTTACTGAATAGAGAGCACACTACCGGTACTTAAATCATGATTAAAACTAAGTAGCACAAACGGTAATAAGCCATAATATTAAAAAAGGCACGCCAACAATTACGAGCGTATAACAGTGGATTGTTAGCTTTACCTGGCAGGGCTAAACCGGACTGCTCTGGGCTGTTTGGAGTTTCCAATATTGATCACTTTATGAAATAGAATTAGTAGAAGCATTAATAACCCCGAGTTTTGAATGAACAATTACTTCACTTCACTGTGCCTCTATTTTCGATGTCACTTCCACCGCGCCCCAACCTACTCTGTACTCCATCCTTCTTTGTGCTTCATCCTCCTCTGTGCTCCAGCCTCCATTGTGCCCCATCCTCCTCTGTGCCCCATCCTCCTCTGTGCCCCATCCTCCTCTGTGCTTCATCCTCCTCTGTGCTCCAGCCTCCATTGTGCCCCAGCCTCCATTGTGCCCCATCCTCCTCTGTGCCCCATCCTCCTCTGTGCCCCATCCTCCTCTGTGCTTCATCCTCCTCTGTGCTCCAGCCTCCATTGTGCCCCAGCCTCCATTGTGCCCCATCCTCCTCTGTGCCCCATCCTGCTCTGTGCCCCATCCTCCTCTGTGCTTCATCCTCCTCTGTGCTCCAGCCTCCATTGTGCCCCATCCTCCTCTGTGCCCCATCCTCCTCTGTGCCCCATCCTCCTCTGTGCTTCATCCTCCTCTGTGCTCCAGCCTCCATTGTGCCCCAGCCTCCATTGTGCCCCATCCTCCTCTGCCCCATCCTCCTCTGTGCCCCAGCCTCCATTGTGCCATATCCTCTCCAGGGCCCCACTCCTACACAGCGTTGTGTAGGATTTCGTTTTGAGTTCGGGTTGGAAATATCACTTTGCTCACTGCCAGTACTCCAGGCTCTCATCATCACTGGAGTCGTCATTTCCATTCCACTGCGGTTGATGGACTCCAGCGCTGCCTGGCTGCTGCATATTTGGAATCTGTGGCGGCGACAGGTGCCGTTTTAAAGACGACGCCTGCGGCCGAGGATGATCAGCGCTGCCACTGACGGTCCTGAGAGCGGCTGCTGGCTGCTGCCGACGCTGTTGATTCACCAGAAACGATCTGCTGTAGAACGGCAGGTCGCGGCCTTTCTGCTGCTGCTGAGGTCGCCGATGATCTGGTCGAGAACCACGGGGATTGGTCAGCGGGAGGTCTCGCTGAGGCGAACGCTGGCGGCTGTGACGCGACCCGGAGGAATGACGCGATGGCGAGCGCGAGCGATTCGGCCGGGAGTCCCACGGCATCGGCGAAGGCGAGGTGTTGCTGTTGCTACCCGGCTTGGCTTGAGCGGCTGGCCCGAATCCGAACTGAGACGGCTGCTTTTGGCGCTGCTGCTGGAACTGCCGCAGGCTGTTGCTGGGCGGCTGGCGCAGGATCAGCATTTTCGGCTCCTCCTCTGCGCCAGTCAGATCAGCTGACGCCACCCGGCCGCTACGCCGGATAACCTCGGCCGGGGTCGGCAGCTGGAAGGCCGCGGTCTGCTCTCTGGTTGGCGGGAGCAAGTGCAGGTACGCTTGCCTCTCATTCTGATCGTCTGGCAATGAGTCAGAGGCCGCCTGCTGCAACTGGCACTCCTGCTTCTTGGCTGACGGCTGCGGCTGGTAGGCTTGGCACTTGGACTGGCCGGCATTGGCTGTTGGCCATTGCTCTTGGCGCGTGACGAATGTTGCCGTGCCATTCTTGAATGCGCCCGCCGCTTCTGGCGCGGCAGCTGAGACAGAATTGGCCGCAGCTGTGGAGACATTATCCGGCGTCTCCTCCTTTGGTACAGTGTCGTCATCTTCTGTCAGGTCGATGACGATTGGCGCAGCGGAAGCGGCGGCGGCGGCGGCGGCGGCAGGTGCGGCTGGGACTGCACTAGCTGTTGCCATGGAAACAGGCGGAGAAATAATCACAGGCAGCGGAGGACGCGACGGCGCGTCATTGAGCTCGTCGTCGCTGTGGGCGATTTCCATGTCGGAGGACTCGGACTCCGAATCGGCCAGCGTCCACACCGCGTTGCTGGCTGCCGGGTTGCTCGATGCCGCCAGCTTGACTCCGCCGCCGCTAGCGACTGTCTGCTGACTGGCGGCGGCACCTGCGCCACCCCGAGACGATTCCGACTTGATCAGCTTCCATGAGCTGGGCCCGTCGAATTCAACGTAGCCGTCGTCGTGACTGGCGGCGGCGAGGATCTCTTGGAACTCGGTGTCCACGTACAGCTGGCGCGGCTGGGTCGGCAACTTGCAGCAGGGGCAGCGCCAGTCGAGACGGGACCGGTTCACGCTCAGGTAGGAGGCCGCATCGAAGCACTGCAGATGCCGGCACAGAACGCCGCGGACAGGTCGGACAATGCGGGTCATACTGATGGGGCAGGTCAGGGAGGCTGGCTGCTTGGCCACCTGGCAGTCGCCGCTAGATAAAGAGCCAAACAGAGTGGATTTGCAGGAGCCGCGCGGGATTCTCGCCAGCTCAGCTTCGACGCTTCTATAGCGGATGAGCAGCGTCTCCAAGCAGAAGCGCTGGCCGTCTGGCTGGCACCAGGTGACTGTGACTTTATTACTCTCGCATAAATCAGTCTTGGAGTGATCCGTAATGTCCACGGGGACTCCGGCGACGCGGCCGCGCATCTGGGCGAGCTGCTCGCTCTGCAGGACGTTGGAATTCAGCCGGATGCTCAGCTGCTCGGGAAACTCGTCTACTCGGCTTTCGCCTTGGCCCTGAGAACACAGAGGGGATTGAGGCGAGTGCTCAGTATGCGATCTCGGCTTGCTTGGCAAACAGGAGTCAGACAGTGAGAGTGCAGAGAGGGGGTCAGACAGTGAGGGTGCAGAGGGGTCAGACAGTGAGGGAGCAGAGGAGTCAGACAGTGAGGGAGCAGAGGGGTCAGACAGTAAGGGAGCAGAGGGTTCAGACAGTGAGGGTGCAGAGAGGGGGTCAGACAGTAAGGGAGCAGAGGGGGTCAGACAGTGAGGGAGCAGAGGCGGTCAGACAGTGAGGGTGCAGAGAGAGATTCAGACAGTGAGGGTGCAGAGGGGGTCAGACAGTGAGGGTGCAGAGAGAGATTCAGACAGTGAGGGTGCAGAGAGAGAGTCAGACAGTGAGGGTGCAGAGGGGGTCAGACAGTGAGGGTGCAGAGAGAGAGTCAGACAGTGAGGGTGCAGAGAGGGGGTCAGACAGTGAGGGTGCAGAGAGGGGGTCAGACAGTGAGGGAGCAGAGGGGTCAGACAGTGAGAGTGCAGAGAGGGGTCAGACAGTGAGGGAGCAGAGGGGTCAGACAGTGAGGGTGCAGAGAGAGAGTCAGACAGTGAGGGTGCAGAGAGGGGGTCAGACAGTGAGGGAGCAGAGGGGTCAGACAGTGAGAGTGCAGAGAGGCGGTCCGACAGTGAGGGTGCAGAGAGGGGGTCAGACAGTGAGGGTGCAGAGAGAGAGTCAGACAGTAAGGGTGCAGAGAGAGAGTCAGACAGTGAGAGTGCAGAGAGAGAGTCAGACAGTGAGGGAGCAGAGGGGTCAGACAGTGAGGGAGCAGAGGGGTCAGACAGTGAGGGAGCAGAGGGGTCAGACAGTGAGGGTGCAGAGAGAGAGTCAGACAGTGAGGGTGCAGAGGGGTCAGACAGTGAGGGAGCAGAGGGGTCAGACAGTGAGAGTGCAGAGAGGCGGTCCGACAGTGAGGGTGCAGAGAGGGGGTCAGACAGTGAGGGTGCAGAGGGGTCAGACAGTGAGAGAGCAGAGGGGTCAGACAGTGAGGGAGCAGAGGGGTCAGACAGTGAGGGAGCAGAGGGGTCAGACAGTGAGAGTGCAGAGAGGCGGTCCGACAGTGAGGGTGCAGAGAGAGAGTCAGACAGTGAGGGTGCAGAGAGAGAGAGTCAGACAGTGAGGGTGCAGAGGGGGTCAGACAGTGAGGGTGCAGAGAGAGAGTCAGACAGTGGGGGTGCAGAGGGGTCAGACAGTGAGGGTGCAGAGAGAGAGTCAGACAGTGAAAGTGCAGAGAGGGGGTCAGACAGTGAGGGAGCAGAGGGGTCAGACAGTGAGGGAGCAGAGGGGTCAGACAGTGAGAGTGCAGAGAGAGAGTCAGACAGTGAGGGTGCAGAGGGGGTCAGACAGTGAGGGTGCAGAGAGAGAGTCAGACAGTGAGGGTGCAGAGAGGGGGTCAGACAGTGAGGGAGCAGAGGGGTCAGACAGTGAGGGAGCAGAGGGGTCAGACAGTGAGAGTGCAGAGAGAGAGTCAGACAGTAAGGGTGCAGAGGGGGTCAGACAGTGAGGGTGCAGAGAGAGAGTCAGACAGTAAGGGTGCAGAGAGAGAGAGTCAGACAGTGAGGGTGCAGAGAGGGGGTCAGACAGTGAGGGAGCAGAGGGGTCAGACAGTGAGGGAGCAGAGGGGTCAGACAGTGAGAGTGCAGAGAGAGAGTCAGACAGTGAGGGTGCAGAGGGGGTCAGACAGTGAGGGTGCAGAGAGAGAGTCAGACAGTGAGGGTGCAGAGAGGGGGTCAGACAGTGAGGGAGCAGAGGGGTCAGACAGTGAGGGTGCAGAGGGGGTCAGACAGTGAGGGTGCAGAGAGAGAGTCAGACAGTAAGGGTGCAGAGAGAGAGTCAGACAGTGAGGGTGCAGAGAGGGGGTCAGACAGTGAGGGAGCAGAGGGGTCAGACAGTGAGGGAGCAGAGGGGTCAGACAGTGAGGGAGCAGAGGGGTCAGACAGTGAGGGAGCAGAGGGGTCAGACAGTGAGAGTGCAGAGAGCAGGAGGCAGACTCACCAGCAGCTTGTAGAAACGCATAATAAGGCGAGCGCCAGCCTTGATCAGGGGGGCGTGTTCCGGCTTGACAGTGAACTCCAGCAGCTGGCACTGCATCGCAGACAGAGGCTCGCTCTGTATCAACAGAGTCAGTGGGATCAAACTGCCCAGTACTTCCGCGAAGGGCAGCTGGACGCCACTAAATAACATTCGAGGCAAGTCGACCTGTCTGGCGGCTTCCCTAAGCTTAGTAGACCGGCACTTCAACAGGGCGGAGATCGGGACTGATTGAGCGTCCAGACAGGCTAGGAGGCGCCTGTAGAGACGCGCCTTGCGGCCATTGTGACTGAGATTCAGCACTACTAGCAGCTCGCGAACCTCGTGCTGGGCCATGGTTGGCAGCAGATTCTAATAGATATTTGATTGATTGGTTGGTTGTGTCAAAGAAATTGAGAGCCAGAGCATCAGGTAGCTATATGGTTAAAAACTATTAGTAATCATAGGTGTAACACTCAGATGGCGTGGGGCCCAAGCAACGTTAAATCGCAAAAATGCCACCCCCAAATACAGTCGTAGTACTAATTAGAAAACGAGGCATTTAGCCTTGATAATAGTCATAGTAACTCCTGCCGGTTACTCCAAATTACACTCATTTTTCCTGTTTACTTTCATAGGCAAGTGGCATGGCCAGTGTAAATCAGGGGTGTTGTGCATGTATGTTAGCAACTGGATTTATGTCTTGGTCCTAGACATAGAAACAGCATAGAAATGCTCTTTCACAATATACTAAATCTCTAAGTCAGATACTAATACTGGACTCCTTGACAACCAGGTAACTGGGTAGATAATACATGTACATACTCATTTACACATTATTCCAAGCAGGGACTATTTAGGGGCTATAGCCTAGTGGTTTAGTCTGACATACACTGATGCACTAGCAGCCCAGGCTTGATTTCAAGTGCAGTGACATTAATTTAGGGCTTAATTGAAATCTTGGCTTGGTCTTGCTTAACACAATTAATGCCATTGAGAGCTAACCTTCTAAGGAATAGTGAAATGTATGCCTAATGATAAATAAAGTTAGGGCCATTATACACTACTGTGTATGCCTATGTGCATAACTATATATGTATCTGCACCTATATGCCTATACAGAGGAATTAGCAAAATGGGCAATAATGTCTATTGCTAGTTATGCTTTAAAGTATGCCAATGTGCACATAATTGAGGTAAGGTACATTGTTTGAGGAAAGCTAAGAAAACAAAAGCAAAATGAAATGGAACAAAAAGCAAATGAAAGCATTATCATTTTCTTAGCTTTCACATTGCCCTACTGCTATTAATAAAAGCAAGGACTAGTCTAGAAAAAAATTCAATACCAAAAGACAAACTTGCAAAATATATAAGGTCATAACAATGAAAATAACTTACCTCAATGATATCATTACATCTAGTGTTCAGCTGCAATTGCACCATTTTATATATCAACAATGCTATGCCAAAATATTGCCTTGGGCTTGTTTATGCTGAAAAATATTTCAAATTTCAAGTATTATACAAGGAAGTCTATAGTGTAGTACTCATATATAATTATTGTTTTATTGCTAATTTTTGTTTTTGCCATTTGGATATAATTAGGTCTAGCTATATTGGTATAACAAATAGAAATGCAAAATAACTTATTTAAATCACAAATGATAGTTTTGAAATGAACTTGACAGCATAATAATTTAGTAGTTTATATTGATAATGTAGACAAAAGCTTGCTCTAACATAGCCAAAGCAACTTGAGCTTGATATATTTGACTCAAATAGTTAGGCCTATTAGACCTAACATCAGGTGGAAGAGAATAGGCATGGTCATAGATATAGACCATAAGAGTGACAATTATTCTAGGCAAGGTATAGGGGCCAAAAGTGCTTTATAGGCCCTAATATCTCAAAATTAACTAGGCAAAAAACATTTTAAAAATGTTAAAATTTAAACTGTCAGTATGCAATAAATTTCATAAAAAATGGCTGAACCAATTTTCTTCAAACTTGCACCATTTGATCAGAAATTTTCCTGGGACAGTACATATTGGCTAAGAAATTGCTCAATGTTAAAGGGATTCAATATTCAAAAACATGCTTTTTTGCAAAGGTCAAGCACAATTTTCTACTTGAAATACATTGTAAGAATGCTAAAGGCAAAACTGACTGGTTGAATTCTGATTCTAATAAAGATTACATCACAACAAGTTGAAAACAGTGCCGAAGAAATGCACACACAACTTGATTTAGATTGCGTAACCAATATAGCTAATTTAAATTGAGACTGATACTGGCTGACTGAGAAATTTATTATGTCATACCTTTTTACTCTAACTAACTTGCTGTAAGAATTGAATTATAAGGGACACAGTTCATGTTCTCCAATTGAAAAGAGATAGCCTAGATATGAACAGACTGGACTGCTAATGTAGCAACCTGGGTTTGAATCTTAGTAGTACAATTTTTTTTAAAACACTTTAAAAACACAAAATGCTAATCACAAAAAAGCACAATGTCAAACATAAAAGAGCTACCAAGTCAAACATAAAAGAGTTACCATGTCAAACATAAAAGAGCCATCATGTTGAACATAAAAGAGCCACAATGCCAAAAATAAAAGAGCCACCATGTCAAACATAACAGAGACACCATTTTAAACATAAAAGGGCCCCCATGGCATAGAAGAGCCACCATGTCAAACATAAAAGAGCCACCCTGCCAAACATAAAAGAGCCACCATGTTGAACATAAAAGAGCCACCATGTTAAACATATATGTGACTCCATGTCAAACATAAGAGGGCCAACATTGCAAACATTAAAGAGCCATTTCTTCAAACATATATGTCACTCCGTATCAAACATTAAAGAGCCACCATGTCGAACATTAAAGAGCCACCATGTCGAACATTAAAGAGCCACCATGCCAAACATAAAAGAGCACCATGTTGAATATAAAAGAGCCACTATGTCAAATATAAAAGTGCCACCATGTTGAACACAGAAGAGACACCATGTCAAACATAAAAGAGCCACCATCTCTTTTTAATACTAAAAGTGGTGCGATGTTTGTCTGTATGTATGTTGTAAATGAACTCCTACAATTCTGCCAAGTCAGCGTCAAAACTTATATGGGAAAACTGCAAATTTTCTGGAGCAGGCTTTAGGCAATTTTAATTTTTAATTTTCACAATTTAACATCCCTAAAAAAGCAGAAAACTGCTTTTTTAACCCTTATCCCTATAAAAATCAAAACTCTGTCTGTGTGTGAACAGAAGCCGCGTGGAGAGGCTACATTTAGCCATGACAGTTTAGTGAGAGATTCAAACCACTGTCTTCTCTATATGGACAAATCTGCGGCAGTTTAATAGTAGATGGCAAACCAAGGCAATGCGGACAGCGGGATGGTTTTTAAAAATAGCAAAAAATTAATTAATAACTGATTACAATGCAATCTTACTAAATTAGTTACACTTACACCATTAAACTTTTAACATTAAGATTTGCATAAGGTAACTTTAAAATTTAAATGGCCCCTAAGAAATGCATATTTCCTTGGTTGTTAGACTGCTGCAGACTGTGGTGGTGTTCGTGGAGCTGGAGAGTCCTCTCAGTCTCAGGGCTTACTAATTGGCCAGAAAGATGACATGATTAAAGCATGAGAAATGATAACAACTACATCCCAAAAACTGGCTTTCGAGGCAGGGATCGGCAGATTTTTACCCCAAAGGCCAGATAAAGAATCTAGCTCATGGCTGCGGGCCAGATGAGAGTGGAAAGGAGAAGGAATAGACTGTTGGAAAGAGAGGAGGGGCGAGAGAGAGGGGAATAAGAGAAATGATAGAAGATAACAAGAGATATGAGGGGTGAGGAGAGAGCAGAGAATATGTGAGGAAAAAGCAAGACGAGGGGAGAGAGGAAAGAGTAGAGGTGAGAAGAAGGAGAGAGAAGAGGGAGAGATAAGACAGGATCGATGAGAGAGGAGAGTAGAGAAGAGTGAGATGAGAGTAGAGATGAGAGGATCGAGAGGAGAGATTAGAAAGGATCAAGGAGAGGAGATAAGAGGGGGAAGAGGGGGAGAGGATTGAGAGAGAGAGAGAGAGAGAGAGAGAGAGAGAGAGAGAGAGAGAGAGAGAGAGAGAGAGAGAGAGAGAGAGAGAGAGAGAGAGAGATTTGAGAAAGAAGAGAGGAGAAAGGAGAGATGATAGAGTAAAGAGAAGAGAAGGAGAGAGGAAAGATATGAGATTGTAGAGATGAGAGATTAAGGAATACACAGCAGGGTACAGAGAGACGAGAGAAGAGAATAGAGGGGAGAGAGTATAGAAGAGGGAAGAGAGGAGAGGAGTAAGGAAAGAGAAGTCAGAAGAGGGGAAAGAGAAGAGTACACAGGAGAGAGGGGAGTAGAGATGACAGAAGAGAGAGGGGAGTAGAGATGACAGAAGAGAGAGGGGAATGAGAGAGCAAAGATGAGAATGAACAGACGATATATGAGAGGAGAGAAGTAGAGAGGGAAGAGAGAAGACAAAAGAGGGAGAGAGTATAGAAGAGAGAAGAGAAGAGACAAGAAGAGAGAAGAAAGGAGAGAGGTGAGAGAACATATGAGAGTAAAGATGACAGATAAGAGAGGGGAGATGCGAGAGCAGAAACGAGAGTAAACAGGCGAGAGATGGAGAGTAGAGAGAAAAGAGGAGAGATAAGAAATAAGATATGAGTGGAGACAAGGGAGAGATGAGAAGTGAGTGAGGAGAGAGGAGGAGATGGGAGAGAATCGAGAAGAGAGGAGAAATTGGTGAAAATGATGAGAGAGGAGAGGAAAGAGGGGAGAGATTAGAGAGATAGAGGAGAGAGCAGAGATATGTGAGGAGAGAGAGCAAAGAGAAATGAAAAAAGACAAGAGAGAAGATAAAGGAAGAGAAAGGAGAGATAAGAGAGCAAAGACAAGAGAGAAGAGAGTTGAGGGAAGAGAGGATAAAAGAGATGAGAGGAGAGAGAAAAGAATAGAGGGGAAAGGGAAGAGACGAGAGAAGAGGGGAGAGAGGAAAGAGGAGAGAAAAAGAAGAGATGAGAAGAGAGAGAAGAGATGGAGAGGCAGTGGCAGAGGCCAGAGTTTGCCTGACACTCTGTGTAGCATCCCAGCTAATATCAATATCAATGCTTGCTTCAAATGTCCTAATTTTACACAAATGTATATATTTTATGTTTAACTCTATCCAACTATTAACAAGTTTTTGTTTGAGTTTGACTCCGATTTTAGAATGCATGTAAAAATAATTCCGGGGAATAGAGTTTCCCAGGTTCAAAATCCGCGGGTTTCAACAGCTTGTGTCAGATATAAAAGAGCCACCATGTCAAATATAAAAGAGCCACCATGCCAAACATAAAAGTGCCACCATGTTGAACACAGAAGAGACACCATGTCAAACATAAAAGAGCCACCATGTAAGATATAAAAGAGCCACCATGTCAAACATAAAAGAATCACCATATCAAACATTAAAGTGCCACTATGTCAAACATAAAAGAGCCATCATGTCAAACATATATGTAACTCCATGTCAAACATTGAAGAGCCACCATGTTAAACATAGAAGAGCCACAATTTCAAACATTAAAGAGCCACCGTTTCAAACATAAAAGAGACATTGTTTCAAACATAAAAAGAAGTGTCATGCCAAACAAAATGGAGCCATTATAAAGCTAAGGAAATTGTTGCACTAGCTACTTGTTCTCTGTTGGATGATTGCTATTTAAGGATGGATACTTGCTATCAGGGGGATGCTTGCTATCTGATGGATGCTTGCTATCTGAGGGATGCTTGCTATTGGTAGGATGCTTGCTATTGGAAGGATGCTTGCTACTGGGGTAACTTGCTATTGGGAGATGCTTGCTTTTGGGGGGTGGAGGGTACTTGCTATCTTGAGAGGAGGTTGCTAGATATCTATAAGGTCTCTTTGTATCTAGGTTATGCTTGCTATCTGGGGTTGCTTGCAGTTTGGGGGATGCTTGCTATCTGGGGTCTGGGAGATGCTTGCTATTTGGGGGATGCTTGCTATCTGGGGTTGCTTGCTATCGGGTGGATGCTTGCTATTTGGGTGATGTTTACTATTTAGGGATTGATGCTTGAATGCTATCTGGGGATGCTTGCTGTCTTTGGATGTTTTTTTAGAGGAAATGTCTGTTGCTTTTTCATGAAGGCTTTATTTTGCTGTCTATTTGTTATTTCTCTTAGAGTCTTTATTTGTAAAGAATAAGGATTCTATCTAGATATCCCCTATCGGGAGGCGAATATTGCTAGTTAAAAACTTAAATAATTTTAAGTTATAAATTAAATACCTTAAGCTAAAAATCAAAGTAAGTGATATAATTGATTAATAGTAAAAAACTTTTAAATAATTGTTATTTTGAGTTAGCCTAGAATAGATTAGAAAGTAGCAGTTTTTAAGTTTAAAGTATTTTTCAATATTTATTTTATTTTTAGTTATAGGCCTATCTAGTTATGGTTTGTCTTATAACCTATAAGTAGGCCTAGATTTTAATCATGGCCTATAAAATATTCAATTTTTCTGGAAGAATAGCTCACTTAAAATACTAAATAGGAATAAAATAAATGAAAGAACAACCATTAACTTGTTTTTATTTACTTTAATTTAATTGCCAATGCATTTCGATCCTTATAGGTCATCATCAGGGCAGTAATAAAATTGAAAATTTTAATAAACAGTTAAATAAATATATCTATTATAAGTTGAATATACAATATAAATTAATGTATATAGTTTTCAATTGAAACAAGTTCTAACACATGGTGCAATAGCTACCTCGAGGCTAAAACATGCTGAGTTGGCATCTGGCACCCCCCAGGCCATAGCTAGGCCTAGCTGGCAGTTTAAGCTGGGGTATCAGTAAATTGAAAATTTCAATTTCATTACTGCCTTGACGATGACCTATAAGGGTCAAAATGCATTGGCAATTAAATTAAAATAAAAAAAAACAAATTAATATTTGTTTGCTCATTCATTTTACTCAATTCTTATTTTGTTTAATTTAGTAAATAATCATAGAAATCTCTGAACAAAATCAAAATGTAGGCCTATATAGATAGGCTTACCTATCATTAAAATTAGGCCCTACTATTATTGGCATTTTATTTCAATAGGGCTAATACCAATTGCCAAGTCAAGATACTAGGCCTAGTGTTGACCTAGGTCTATTCTAACACTTTATAGTTACCCAAGAACAAGATGGAATCCTTGCTTGGGCCTTGTGGCATTGTAAGAAGGATAGGATAATGTAGGTGCATATTCTTGTAATAGCCATAATAGCATACAACATGCAAACTGTGCATATGTCAGCTGAAAATAGGAGAACTTGAGCACACTTGTATGGAAAATTCAAAGCCTGTGATTAAAATGAAAGAAGATGTGCAGTCAAGCACTAGGCCTAGACCCATAGACTAGCAGGTTTTATCACAATTATAAACCATGTTTTCTTTCCATTAGGCAGTCTTATGAGAAACGTAACAAGTGTCACATCTTGCTGAAGCCATAGGAGTATAATATAGGCCTAGGCCTATGTATGCCTGGTCTAGGCCTAGGTTAATGAGGCGGAGGTCCAACTCTAACTAGAGACCACTAGACCAGTAGAGTAGCCATACACGGCATACAGTTATTTGATTTATCACTAGGCCTAGTTATAAATTAACAGCACAGCAGGATTACGCCTGTAAGTGATCATAAGAATACATAGTCATTGTATTGTATAAGGTCCTAAGTATATCATTTATCAATTGTCCGCTCGATTGATCGTTCTGGGACTAAACTGAGCCAAGCTATGATGTGATAATAATATTATTATACCTGCATGGTTTAAAAAATAATCACGAAAAAAATTAAAATTCTCTACTATAATTTCTGAAGTTTTAACACATTTCAAGTTCTGAGTTTTATTGCTAGTGTTTAAAGAAAATATCTTTGCGAAATAATTGGTTACAGTTAAATTTTTGTTCATTTTGAATGTCTTAAGACAATTTTATGTCTGCATTTATCTAGCGTATTGTAAATATTTAAAATTAGGTGAGCACCTGCAGAGTACTACTAGAGTAGCAACGGTTAGCAAGTTGAGTAGCCTTGGTGGTGCGTGTGCTGTTATCCCGCGGGGATTGTTGCTTGATTTAATTGTCAATAAAGTTGCACTTACGTCTATGAATTGATATACGGAAAATATTAGGCCCCTATTAGTGTCAATTTTCAAAGTGAATGCCCCATATTACTATTTGTATTGTATACAGTCCAGATAAGCCTATGCCCCATATGCTTTTTGTATTTTTTAGCTTTTATCTAGACTTAGAGCCAATAGAGCTTCATTAATGCTAACTGTCTTGTATAGTTTGTAATTATAACTTCTATAACTAAAATTGTAGAGTCAAGAGTCTAGGGTATATGCCTAATCCCTATCTCTGGCTATGCCTATGCCTAGAATATAGTTATAGTTATACAATTTCAAACCTATTATTTTCTTACCACTATAGAGAAATAATGGTTTTTATTTAATCTTTTTCCTAGTCCAAGGCTTAAAACCTTTAGGTCTATGCCAGAAAATAATTCTAACTAGGCATAAGTGGCTATCTCCTAGTTTACTGCATTAGGGCCATTCTATATAATTATGGTTGTAACATGACAGGCTATTTTTACTTATAAAATGAAATCTAATCATTGAATATACTAAACCAATATTTTCAATAAAATATTATTTTGTCAAGAATATGTTTATATAGTTTTATATATATATCATCAATAGTATAGATGCTATTAAACCTTGAATGGCACTTATGGTTGTAACAATAGGATTTTTGACATATAGAAACTAAAAGGTAAAAGTCTTATAACATTTTTCATTTTTGATATTTTGCAATACATTTTTTAAATTTGACTAAGATTGTCTAAGAACATCTTAAGAAATCATACTCTTTTATTAGAATATATAAACTTATAAAGGCAACAAAGATACAAAAGAAAAGGCAGCCTTATAGTCGTAACATTATGGTCGTAACATATTTTTTCTATCAATTCAGTAACTTTGAGTTACCAATATATTAAAAATATACTAGATTATATAGTCACTAATGTTTTTATCTGATTATGCAAATACTATAATTTTATCTATATTTTGTTTCAACCTTCCAAAGCTTTTCATTTGTTTTCAAGAGGTACACAAAGTTAATGATGTCTTTTGCTTAGAAAAATGTCCAAATTTTTACAAAAATGGCTTTTTGCCAATTGATAACATACTAATCCAACGTTTTATCATTTATTTATTCTTAGATTGTATATATTACATATAAAAAAAATTAGGCAAAAAAATTGGCTGATAAGGCAATGGCAAGTAAAAATATTGATTTTTTTTTATTTTCCAAATATGTCTATCTTATATAAAATGAGCCATTAAATTATTTTTGTGTAGAAAATGAAAAGTTACATATTTCAATAGTTGATAGTAGTTAGAGGGCAGTCCAAAGTATCAATAATAATGCACAGCCACAACCCAATATAGGAATTTCCCAAGCTCCTTTTTCGGGAAGAGGCGGCGCCACAGGTACTCATTGAGGTGGGTCTCAAACAGGGTATTGCTGGTGCCATACATCGCCCTGAATTTGGCCTTGACATATGCCCAAGACTTCTCAATGGTGTTTGTGTGGATAGTCAAGTTGTGGGGGTCCACAAAGTAAAGTTGGTGATTGTAGTTGGTGCTCTAGGCCTCCTAGCCATATGGGCAGTCAGTAGGTAGGCTAAAAATTTTGAAAGTAGGCAAATAATTTATTTAACACAGTAAACTAGAAGATTGCCAGCCTAAGCAGTAATGTAAATTTATTATTGTATTTATAACTTTCGTTAATAACTTATTTTTAATGACAATGTAACTTATTTTTATTTTTAAAACATCTTGTATCTAATTAAAAATCATTATCATATCATTTTTCCCAAAAAAAGTTTGCATTTTGCATTGATTATCTATTTATATCTTGATTTATGCCTTGATAAATTTATAGCCATATGTCTAGGCCTAATAATAGGCCCATCCTAATGTTCACTATGAATGTACATTAGGATGCATGACTACTATAGGCCTAGTCTTTATATCATGCCTATGTAGGAAAAAATCTTTTTGATGACAGTATCCATTCCTAAAGGTATTTTGCTAAAAAAATTGACAATTTAAGCTAATACAACCAACAACTTCATAATCAAAACTCATAGTCTTATAGGAATGATGGGATAAAAGCTAATTTTCTTTATAAAGTTAAATGTTTCAATACAAAAATTGATTTATAGGCTACTTTTATATTGTTAATTAGTAAGAGTGCTATAGGCCAGACTTAAAGATATAGTAAGCTAGCTCTAGCCTATAGGCTGGAGTTTGCCAACCTCTGATTGACAATAGGCCCTAAAAGCTGATTTTAAAAGTTTGTTTTATTATCTGAATATCATACTCCAAGCATAGTTGCTATAGTATTAGATTAAATGATTTTTGTCTATTTTTGTTTTAAATATATAATAAAATAAAATTGTCTAATAAGTAAAGTTAATCAAAATAATCACCTTTGGTGCTGATAACTTCAAATGGCATTTATCAGCACTTTATCAGTTATCAGCACCTGCTCCAGATAGCAGGATTATACAAACTAATGTTGCTGAGTATAAAAACTCCTATACAGACAGCAGGATTATACAAACTAATGCTGCTGAGTATAAAAACTCCTATACAGACAGCAGGATTATACAAACTAATGCCGCTGAGTATAAAAACTCCTATACAGACAGCAGGATTATACAAACTAATGCTGCTGAGTATAAAAACTCCTATACAGACAGCAGGATTATACAAACTAATGCTGCTGAGTATAAAAACTCCTATACAGACAGCAGGATTATACAAACTAATGCTGCTGAGTATAAAAACTCCTATACAGACAGCAGGATTATACAAACTAATGCTGCTGAGTATAAAAACTCCTATATAGACAGCAGGATTATACAAACTAATGCTGCTGAGTATAAAAACTCCTGTACAGACAGCAGGATTATACAAACTAATGTTGCTGAGTATTAAAACTCCTGTACATATAGCAGGATTATACAAACTAATGTTGCTGAGTATAAAAACTCCTGTACAGACAGCAGGATTATACAAACTAATGTTGCTGAGTATAAAAACTCCTGTACAGACAGCAGGATTATACAAACTAATGTTGCTGAGTATAAAAACTCCTGTACATATAGCAGGATTATACAAACTAATGTTGCTGAGTATAAAAACTCCTGTACAGACAGCAGGATTATACAAACTAATGTTGCTGAGTATTAAAACTCCTGTACAGACAGCAGGATTATACAAACTAATGTTGCTGAGTATAAAAACTCCTGTACAGACAGCAGGATTATGCAAACTAATGTTGCTGAGTATAAAAACTCCTGTACAGACAGCAGGATTATGCAAAATATATTTCTGAAATGTAAAGCAGCTTTCTATTAAAAAAACTCGACCTTGTATTGATCAGAACGAACTTGAGTGTGTGGGTTTGGGCTGCTGCAGTGAGCTACTGAGCTCCAGCAGGAAGGCATTGCTCTCTTATCTCAAGTGTGGAGGTCATAGGGCAGATTGTGCCAGTAGTAGGGCGAATTATGATACTGCCGCACTAGCACTGGCGAGATAGGCGGCAATGCAAATGTACAGGGAAAAATACACTGCGGAGATATGAGCCCTATCTCTGTGCATTGGGGACGGCTAAGCACTGCAGAGATATGAGCTCTATCTCTGTGCATTGGGGACGGCTAAGCACTGCAGAGATATGAGCTCTATCTCTGTGCATTGGGGACGGCTAAGCACTGCAGAGATATGAGCTCTATCTCTGTGCATTGGGGACGGCTAAGCACTGCAGAGATATGAGCTCTATCTCTGTGCATTGGGGACGGCTAAGCACTGCAGAGATATGAGCTCTATCTCTGTGCATTGGGGACGGCTAAGCACTGCAGAGATATGAGCTCTATCTCTGCTTAACACAGGAGTGATAGGAGAAGAGGCGGCCTATTTCTTTACACTGGAGATGGTTAACACTGCAGAGATAGGAGGAGAGGCGGCCTATCTCTTTGCATTGGGGGTGGTTAACACTGCAGAGATAGGAGGAGAGGCGGCCTATCTCTTTGCATTGGGGGTGGTTAGCACTGCAGAGATAGGAGGAGAGGCGGCCTATCTCTTTGCATTGGGGTGGTTAACACTGCAGAGATAAGATGTTAATCTATGTAATTGGAAATAATGTTTGCGAAAGAGCCAATCACAGAGCCCGGAGTGGGATGGGTGGTTTGGGGTGGTTCGGTCGAGGGTATATAAGCCCCGAAATTGACAAGAAAGAATTCTCAATTTTTCAAATCCAAAATTTCATCCGAAATTTTCCTCAGCTTTTAACTTTTGTGAGTTTTCAATTGCGAAAGGAAAATGGACATCTGTGAAGGCTATAAGGCACAAGTCCAGGAGTTTGAAGGACAAAAATTTATCGCTATTCGCAAATTTTACCGACACGGCAGCACGGCAAGTCTGAAGCCAGGCGTCCCAGGATTCAACCTGAATGTTCACCAATGGAAGAAATTGAAGGAGGTGAAACGCTCACTTGTGATTTCTGCACGCAACAACGAGCCCAAGGTCGTGAAACTCGGCTTCGATAAGTTTGTGGAAGTCAAAGGCGGCATCATTTGGCTCAAACGGCTGCCGGAAGATTGCTGCGAGGAGTTTTTGAGACGAAACGCCGTACCACTGACTCCGCCGCTGTGGCAGAAGCTCTGGAAAATCGCCTCCTGGATCGACGGTCAGCTGGTGGCTCCCTTGAGGAACACAATGCAGTACGAGCTGGAGTCTGATGAGGAAGAGGAGGAAGAGGACAAGAAGCTCAAGTTGGAGGCTGACCAGGACACGAAGCCCATAATGGAGACTGATGAGGGCGGAGATCATGCTGATGACGAGGACGTTAGCTCGCCCACAAGGCCGCGCATTGTGACTGAGCCAATCACATCCACACCGATACCTTCGGTTGATTCTGATGCTGGACTGCTTCCGCAGCGGGACACCAACCTTGAGGAAGATCCGGTGTGGTATCAGTTCAGGGCGCATGCAGCGGCTTCGACGGTGAGCAGCAGCAGCAGGAAGCGAAAGCTGCCATTTCAACTTCGTCGGCAGGACGCGATGAGGCTGCAGCCCAATGTTCGCTTTGATAACTGAACAGCTAGAATGCTTTGAATGCATTGGACTAACTAAATTACTTTTAGCTTGCACATGATTATCCAGCCTGACGGCACTATGCTGTTTTTTATCTCTGCTATTTCTGAAATGCTGGTGTGCGAGTGTTTTAGTGTTCGTTTTTATGGATTGTTTGCTTTCGGAAAATACACCGACTGTTACGATGTTAGAGGTTTCAATCTGACAGTAATAAATTAATTTGCCACTCGTTTCTCTATCATTTAATTGGAATATAAATTTCTACTTAAGAAAAAATACTGTACAGCTAGAGCAGGTGGATAGGCACGTATCTTGATAAACCCATGATGGAGAAAATTTATTTGAAACCTGAGCAACCGGCTAGTTTTTCTTGTGCCTCAAAGTTGCTGCATGAAGTGAGGCAAAGAGGTGATCGAATATCTGCAAAGAGCATTGAGCAGTGGCTCAGCGAGCAGCCAGTGCACACTCTGCACAAGCCAGCTAGGAGGCGATATCCAAGGGCCCCAATCATAGTGCGCGCAATCGATGATCAGTGGGAACTTGACTTAGTGGAAATGATTCCATTCGCAAAGCATAATAAAGGCTACAAATATATTCTCACATGCATTGACGTGCTCTCAAAATGTGCTTGGGCCAAGGCACTGAAAAATAAATCTGCTGCAGAAGTGAAGTCAGCATTCGAGAGCATACTGAGAAGTTCAAAGCGCCAGCCACGCACAGTTCGCACAGATCAGGGGAAGGAATTTATCAACTCCACTTTCCGTCAATACTGCATTGACAGAGGGATTCTGGCTTTCCCAACTAACAGCGAGCAGAAGGCAGCTGTCATTGAGCGATGGAATCGAACTCTGAAAAGTAGAATGTGGCGCTACTTCACCTACAAGAGCACACTGCACTGGCTTGATGTGCTGCCTAAGCTGGTAAAATCCTACAACAATACCTACCACAGAAGCATCAAAATGGCACCCACTAGTGTCTGCAAAGAGAATGAATCTGAAGTGTGGATGAACCTGTACGATGGAAAAGCAGTCGAGACTCTAGAAAAATTAAAGAAGCCTAAGTTCGCTGAAAACCAGTCAGTGAGAATTTCCAATGCTCCACGGATATTCAAAAAGGGATACAAAGCGAGCTGGAGTGAGGAAGTGTACACCGTGGTGAGCAGAGCCCCAAAACATTATCCCTACATGTACAAGATTAAAGACATGCGGGGGCAAGAGATTCGAGGACTCTTCCATGAGCACGAGCTGCAGGCTGTCCCGGACTCACAGCGGCTGTATGTGATTGAGAAGATCCTGAAAACGGAGAAGCGGAAGGGAAAAATTCGCTATCTGGTGAAATGGGCGGGCTACGACTCGACTGGCTGGGTGGATGAAAAAGACTTAAGAAAGGTTTAGCTTTGGCACAGCCCTCATCATGTAGTTTATGATTATAATGCGAACTATTTTGATTAACAGTGAGCATGCTGAAGGTACTCCTAGTGACTTTAATTTTTACCTGCCTTCACCTATTTACTTGGATCGAAATGTGGACTATGAGGCAGGTCTGGCTGAAATCCATCTGCCTGCTGCATGGTTCAATGTTGACGAGCCTTACTGCTTCACTGTCTCAGATGGAAGAGAGCATGAGGCCCTGGTTCTTCAACCCGGACGCTTTGCTAGAGTGGAGGAGCTGGTGGAGCGCCTGAATGAGCTGCTGGCCAACTCTGATTCGCTGTTCTTTGATGCAATGAGTGACAGGGAGTCTGAGATGGAGGCTGATGAGTCCGGCCTGATGGGGCGTAGTGGCAACAGGGAATTTGGTATGAAGTTCGAAATCCGCAACTCACGAACTGTGGTGCACAACAACACTGCGAGAGCAGAGCTGTTTCTTCCATCTAGTAAAATTCTGCATTGGCTGGGATTTGGAAACCAGGCTGTGAAAATCCAGCCAGGGAGCCGCGTATCGAGCATTGCATTGGCTGCCCGCGCACCAGCTTAATCAATGTGCACTGCAGTATCGTTGAGTCAACTAATTGCAACTGGAGCTCCTTGTTGAGAACAGTTGGAATGAAAGCTGGCATTGAATGGGGCAACTATCAAACAAAAATATTTAAGAAAACAATATTCTTCCCGATTCAACGAATCAGTCTTCTTCACAGCATTCGAGTTCAGCTGCGGGACATCTATGGTTGCCCACTGATTGCACAGACTCACAGCCCTGTTCTGCTTACAGTTCAAATTCAGGAGAAACGCATTCAATGAACTACCAGCAGCTAATCCAGCAATATTCGGGGTGAGGACAGGACACGAAAAGCCTGCACTCTATGGCTGTGGGAGCTTCCCAGGGATCATGACATACCAGCCTCCGCCAGCGGCTATATCATCATCATCAGCCTCGACGCTTAGCAACGTCAGGCGCAAAAGAAATACTGAAGCAAGTCCGAAACGATTGAAGAAAAAGAAGGGCACCCGAAAGGCAACTGGTGGAAATCGCAGTAAGAGGTCGAGCAAGGCTAGTGGGAAAAAGCTTAAGAATAGGAAGACGAAAGCAAAGAAGAATAGAGCAGGCGGAGGAAAGCGAAAGCAAAAAGTCAGCAAGAAAACTGTGAAACGCGTGCTCGACTCTCTGTCATAGACATGGCTTACGGATTCAATCCCAGACTTGATTTATTTAAGACGCCCGTTCTACAAACCTGCATTGAAAAAGCTACTTATGTTGATATTCACCAGTTAATTCCATTGTTGCAAACTCTCCATTGAATTTGACTGCCACCAATCTGCCGATGAATATACAGATCTGCTTAATTCTTTTCTTTATATTCGCTGCCGCCTTGTGAGACTGGATGGGGGTTTGCTGAGGGAGGATGTTCGAGATGGAGATGGCATCATCACCGAGCGCAGAGACAGTGACGTGCACCCAGAAAATTTTGTTCTGTCTACAGCCTTCTCAGATGTAATTGTGAGCATTAACCAGCGAGTGGTGTCTGGTGGAGACCAGCTCTATCCTACCATGCGTACTTCAAAGCACTAATGAGCTCATCCGATGCCCAGCAACTAAAACTTTACCCTGCTGGCTTCCTGGAGCCGAACTCGCAGCTGAAGAGCACACGGAGAGAGCCACAGGGAATCCCAATGGATGGAGTATGCGGGGCCGCTCTTCAGCGATGTTTTCCAGTGCCCAGTGTTTCTGCTAAGCAATCTGCACCTGCACATCAAACTGGTCCCCAGCGATGGGGCCTTTGCCATCAGAACCCCGAATGCAAACAACGCGGGCATACCGAATGGAAATCTCTCACAGCATTCTGCATCTTCGCCGAGTCAAAGTGATGCCCCACATCAGCCTGGCCCATGAGCAGGGGCTGACAAACCAAAATGCACTGTATCCCATCGAGCGAACTGAAATGCAGAACTTCATCCTACCCCAGGGTATTCAGTCAAAAAACATTGAAGGATTCACTCATGGAAAATTGCCGAAGTTCATCATGCTGGCCTTCGTGAGCCACCGAGCATTCAACGGTCATCATCACGCGAGCCCGTTACAGTTCCAGAGCTTCAACCTTAGCCGATTGCTCTAAAGAAAGGTGGGGAAACCGTGTGCCACGGCGCCTTCACACCTGAAAACAATTCCTTCGTAAGAGAATACTTGCACTACCTGAAAAGCTGTCAATCTGCAAGGCCACACAAACTCGGTCCCGTGGATCCCCTACCAGCTCTTCTCCAACAACACCACGGTGTTTGCATTCGATCTCACACCCGAGGGAGCGGCTCTGTGGTACGGACAGAAGGAGCGGCAACCTGCGGCTGGAGATTCGCTTCCAACAGGCTCTGAATGAAGCGGTGTCCCTGATTGCTATGTGCCTGTATGACTCGCTGATTGAGGTCACCAAGCACCGAGAGCTTTTGCTGACTATTCCTCTTAATTGACATGGATGCAATTCAACTACTTAATCTCGCCAGAAAATTTTTGCCTTACCAAAATTTCTCATAGTTACTTTACATTTGCGCTATAAAAATTCTCTGCCCTTGAATGTAAAAAGAAAATTTAGATCATCAATTTCCTTTGAAAACAAGTTTGTTTTTGTCCTACTTCAGCACAATGGCTCATTTGGTCACTGGGTGGTGTTGCTATGTTGGCAAGGAAATCGCATTG
>NIVC01001761.1:175000-240665 GCA_002269645.1 Macrostomum lignano | reverse complement strand
CCTGTTAAGGCCTTTCCTCTCTTAGCTGCTGCTCATTCTGGGTGTTAAAGTGCTGGGACTAAATAAGGGTGAGCACACTTTTGCACAGACGGACAGACAGACAGACAGACAGACAGACAGACAGACAGACAGACAGACAGACAGACAGACAGACAGACAGACAGACACAGACAGACAGACAGACAGACAGACAGACAGACAGACAGACAGACAGACAGACAGACAGACAGACAGACAGACAGACAGACAGACAGACAAATTTGTGAAGGCCTGTGCTATAATCTTTGATCGCCACTCAGAAGCTCCTAGCGGAATCCGCAAACAGCGAGTCCCCGACGGTCGGGGATGCCGCCGGGATCCGGGGTAACGCATAATTGCTGTCCCGGTTCTTCCCAGCGGAGCTTGAAGCTCCGCGATCGCCCCAAGCCCCACTCAATCACGGCATCGCTTCTTCGGCCGTTTGTTTGCCCCCTCCGGCTGATGTTTTCTTTTTCGGGGTCAGCTGAGGTTGCCTGGGGCTGCGGGAGCTGAGGAGGCTGCAGTCGAATTCTAAGCGTCTGCCAAAGTCTCAGAGGCCAGCGAAGAACTCAGCAGTGTGTGGGGCAATGTGCACTTGATGACTGAATTTCCAGCCTTAACTTTATAAAACTGAACTTTAACTGTGAATATGACTGAAAACTGACTTGTGATTAAATTACTGCTTATCTTTAGACACATTGTAAAGTGCTGCTTATCTATAGACATAATAGACACAATGTACAGTGCTAGTCATCTATGGACACAATGTGCTGGTTATCTATAGACGCAATGTACAGTGCTAGTCATCTATGGACACAATGTACAGTGCTGGTTATCTATAGACGCAATGTACAGTGCTAGTCATCTATGGACACAATGTGCTGGTTATCTATAGACGCAATGTACAGTGCTAGTCATCTATGGACACAATGTACAGTGCTGGTTATCTATAGACGCAATGTACAGTGCTGGTTATCTATAGACGCAATGTACAGTGCTGGTTATCTATAGACGCAATGTACAGTGCTGGTTATCAGCATGATTCATAACACAAGCAAACAAATCCAAGCCGAAAGCAGGACATAAAGAATCAAAATTTCAACGATTCGCATTCTGAAGCAAAGAAGGTACATTTGAATGTCAAGCTGTCACCGGCCGCAGGTACTCCTACCAGTTCGGCTGGATGAACAACAAAAAGTTCATCAAGCAGCTGCAGAAGGACAACATTGACTTGGCCATCCTGCAGAGCGAAATCGGCTCCGTGAATACGAAGCGGAGAAAAAAGTCGTGAGTGATTTCTTACCGCTGCTGTTGCTTGAGCTGAAATCCATTGTATTAGCTAATCCATGATTGGCTAGATTAGCGATCTATTGTATTAGCTAATCCATGGTTGGCTAGATTAGCAATCCATTGTATTAGCTAATCCATGATTGGCTAGATTAGCAATCCATTGTATTAGCTAATCCATGATTGGCTAGATTAGCAATCCATTGTATTAGCAAATCCATGATTGGCTAGATTAGCAATCCATTGTATTAGCAAATCCATGATTGGCTAGATTAGCAATCCATTGTATTAGCAAATCCATGATTGGCTAGATTAGCAATCCATTGTATTAGCAAATCCATGATTGGCTAGATTAGCAATCCATTGTATTAGCTAATCGATGATTGGCTAGATTAGCAATCCAATGTATTAGCTAATCCATGATTGGCTAGATTAGCAATCCATTGTATTAGCAAATCCATGATTGGCTAGATTAGCAATCCATTGTATTAGCAAATCCATGATTGGCTAGATTAGCAATCCATTGTATTAGCAAATCCATGATTGGCTAGATTAGCAATCCATTGTATTAGCTAATCCATGATTGGCTAGATTAGCAATCCATTGTATTAGCAAATCCATGATTGGCTAGATTAGCAATCCATTGTATTAGCAAATCCATGATTGGCTAGATTAGCAATCCATTGTATTAGCTAATCCATGATTGGCTAGATTAGCAATCCATTGTATTAGCAAATCCATGATTGGCTAGATTAGCAATCCATTGTATTAGCAAATCCATGGTTGGCTAGATTAGCAATCCAATGTATTAGCTAATCCATGATTGGCTAGATTAGCAATCCATTGTATTAGCTAATCCATGATTGCTAGATTAGCAATCCATTGTATTAGCAAATCCATGGTTGGCTAGATTAGCAATCCAATTGCGAACAGGCAGCAGCTGCAGGCCCAATATCCCTCATCGATTTGAGGCGGCGTCCCGGCGGGCCAGTTGACAGACAGCCGGTTTGCAGTTTAAAAATAATGGCACAGAAACTGAAAGCCTTCAAGACAAGGGGAGATCCGTCTCGATCCCCGGGGACAGAGAATGATCGACTGGAGCAGATTATGAGTCGCAGGGGCCGGCCTTTCAGATCCCGGCAGCGGGATAGAGCGCTGGTAATTAGCTTAGTCTGCAGCGGCAATCGACAGCTAATCTTCTTAAAGCTCAAACTTGTCCCAAAACAAACTTTCCCCCTCCATGTGCAGCCCAGTAATCCCCGGAATCGATATCCCTTGGCGTGTTGCAGAGGGCAGCCGGTTTTGGTTACAGAAAAATATTGTATTTTAGATTTCTAACATATTGCACTACTGACAGTAGGAAAAAGCTAAATTTTCTATGCGTGTTTTGCAAATGGATAGAGTTTGAAGGATGAAATTGTTTATTCATTTTTCCTTTGACTCTTTAATGCTTCTGTTGCGTATTCTGCAGCACGCGTAAAATTGGGTTTGTTAATCATGAATGAATTGGATAAAATGGATTGCTAGTCTAGCCAAAGCACTGAATTAATATAGAAACAGAATGGATTGCTAATCTAGCCAATCATGAATGAAGGAATAGAATTGAATTGCTAATCTAGCTAATCAGTTATGAATTGGATAAAATGGATTGCTAATCTAGCCAACGTCAAGGATGAATAAAAGAAGTGGATTGCTAAAATGGTGTACTTTTAAAACACATTATTCGGCTACTGAGCGGATCGGCCGTCTACCAATTGATCGAATTTCGAGCTCGTATGGCAAGGCAGCTAAAAATATCCATAGCAACCGGAAGGCGGCAGTTCCGCCCAGCTTTTAATTCGCGATCGAAGCCTCCCCTGCCGGAGTTTCCCCTGCCAAACCTTTTGTTTTAATCCTGGATTTTCCGTCCGCTCGCCTTTGTGCTCAAAAGAGGAATCGGCTGCTTTTTTATCGGCCTTTGTGCCCGGGACAATGCGTGTGCGATAATAATAATCATAATCCAATACAATAAACTCACTTTCACTCTCCCTATCTGAGCAGTGACCTCACAGCTGCTTGTGCTTTTTATTGCCTTTCCTTCATCACTTCTTCTGAATATAAAGGGCGGTGACTGTGAGCAGCTCACTTGCCGAGCTCGCTTTCGCAAAGGGATCAATCAATGATTGGGGAGCGGGGAAAACCCGCCTCTTTGTCCTCCCTGCCCCTCCTCCGCAGTAGCAGAATGAACAAAAATGCCCCCCCCCCACCGCGTCTGTTGCGCGCAAACTGGAAAATTCCATGCCAAAAACAGCCGCCGCCCCCCAGACTCCGCCTCCGGAGCTCCCTGCTCGAGTCCTCGTTTCCGTGACAACGCCGCCTCGTCTTCGCTACCTTCGCTGCTAGCTGGGAATTCCCAGGAATCCAGGGGCACACAGAGAGGCCGCCTCTCCAGCTCCCCCCCTCCCGGAGCCTTTGATGCCTTGATGGAGACGCGAGCTGTCACAGAGCGGCCGCACTTAGTCTGAGTTCGAGACTCTCCCGAGAGCCGGGGAACCCAGCGGTAATTAGTCTGGGAAGCTGGCCTGACCTTAGTTCTGCTCCCTCAGGCCTTTCTCTCAGTTCGGCACAATCTCGAGCTAAAAGAGGACAAATCTGTGTCTGAGTTAAAAAATTGACCACTGAATGTCGCAATTGAGGGATTTAAATACCAAATCCTTTCGATCGAAAGCACCAAATAAAGCGACTTGGATTCAAAAGCTATCGAAGCGGTTTAACAAACAACCTATTTTAATCAACAAGCAGCTCATGGTCCCTTCCCTGCTCAAGCCTCCGTCTGGAACTCCTCAGCTGAGCATCCAATCTCACTGGGCCAATGGGAGCAGGCATTCCGGACAACTCGCTCCCTGCCTTCCCTGATGCTCTCCGCGGGTTGGCACCGGCTGAGGCTGAAAGGGGGGGGGGGGTTGGGAATTGCTTGACCCGGATCAAAAGAGTCCGACTACTGAGCAGTGCGGCCTTCCTAAGACTCGGCCTTATCTGAGCTGACAAACTTGGACCCCGAAGGATTTAGAAGCATCGAAAAGCAGGAGAAGCAGACAGAAGCAGACAGAAGCAGACAGAAGCAGACAGAAGCAGACAGAAGCAGACAGAAGCAGACAGAAGCAGACAGAAGCAGACAGAAGCAGACAGAAGCAGACAGAAGCAGACAGAAGCAGACAGAAGCAGACAGAAGCAGACAGAAGCAGACAGAAGCAGACAGAAGCAGACAGAAGCAGACAGAAGCAGACAGAAGCAGACAGAAGCAGACAGAAGCAGACAGAAGCAGACAGAAGCAGACAGAAGCAGACAGAAGCAGACAGAAGCAGACAGAAGCAGACAGAAGCAGACAGAAGCAGACAGAAGCAGACAGAAGCAGACAGAAGCAGACAGAAGCAGACAGAAGCAGACAGAAGCAGACAGAAGCAGACAGAAGCAGACAGAAGCAGACAGAAGCAGACAGAAGCAGACAGAAGCAGACAGAAGCAGACAGAAGCAGACAGAAGCAGACAGAAGCAGACAGAAGCAGACAGAAGCAGACAGAAGCAGACAGAAGCAGACAGAAGCAGACAGAAGCAGTCAAGCTGCCTCGGTTTGGGCGCAGCCGCTATCGCCACCGGTCATCCGGTGACGAATCCGATGAATGCGACGACGGAGGAGCCCTTGGCGGCGGGCCACCAGCCAGGCCGCCGCTGCTGTTTGCCGCCGCCTCCTCCTCGTCAGCTTCATCGTCGCTGCTCAGCCTCCTGTCGCCGACGTTGCCGTCCACGCCTCGGTCGGCGGCGGCAGCTGCAACGGCGGCGGCAAATGGCGACGCCAGCGGAAGCCTCAGGCGCTCCTCCCGCCACCGGCATTTCAGATGGAAGGAGCGGCTGCTGTACGCAATCCGGTCCAACGTAGTGCAGATCATCCTGTGCGCCTTCGTGCTCATCGACGCCGTCATTGTGATCGCCGAGATCATCCTGGAGATCAAGGCCATCACCAGTAAGTAGCCAGGACTATAGGTGCCGTCTGTGGGGTGTCAGGATATGCTGAGTGCCTGACTGTGGGCTGTCAGGATTTGCTCAGTGCCTGACTGTGGGCTGTCAGGATATGCTGAGTGCCTGGCTGTGGGCTGTCAGGATTTGCTCAGTGCCTGGCTGTGGGCTGTCAGGATTTGCTCAGTGCCTGGCTGTGGGCTGTCAGGATTTGCTCAGTGCCTGACTGTGGGCTGTCAGGATTTGCTCAGTGCCTGGCTGTGGGCTGTCAGGATTTGCTCAGTGCCTGGCTGTGGGCTGTCAGGATTTGCTCAGTGCCTGGCTGTGGGCTGTCAGGATTTGCTCAGTGCCTGGCTGTGGGCTGTCAGGATTTGCTCAGTGCCTGGCTGTGGGCTGTCAGGATTTGCTCAGTGCCTGGCTGTGGGCTGTCAGGATTTGCTCAGTGCCTGGCTGTGGGCTGTCAGGATTTGCTCAGTGCCTGGCTGTGGGCTGTCAGGATTTGCTCAGTGCCTGGCTGTGGGCTGTCAGGATTTGCTCAGTGCCTGGCTGTGGGCTGTCAGGATATGCTGGGTGGGGTTTATTCTCCGATTGAAGCCTCCATATTTATTCATCCATCGTTCCTGGAGTCGCGATGCATCCATCCGGGATGCACACCGCATCCAGGTTTAATCTGCATGGGTTTGTGGAAATCTTTGGAATTTGAGATTTACCTGAAAGGGGCTTAGGAAGATGATGGAAGAGGCTGCAAGGACGGAATATTCGAAAATGGCCGAATAGCGGAGAATTTTGTTGATGATGGAAACTGCTTACGCAGTTTAGGGATTTTCTAAAGGGTTCTCGGAATCTCAGGAATTTAAGCTCAATGCTGTTGATTTTAGTTATCCAAAGGATTAGTCAGGGATGAAGACATGTAGAAAACAGATGAGAGTTAGCAGAGCTGAAGCTCGAGTCCATGTGGCTGTGTAACCAATGGATTGTGGCACCGAGCACTGCATCCCGATACGAGCTATCAGTTGATGCAAAAAACCCTATGGTAGGAGACTCCAATCGGAAATGGAGCTGCTATCCTAGGGATCCACCCAAAGCGAGTCGGTCACTTTGTCTCGATGCTATTTCGCTGGGTCGGTTTCACAACTCCAAACTTCTCAAGCTCAAAATTGCCTGAATCCGAAACACCGGCGCTCACAAATTTGCGAATTGCAGCGAGAAGCAGGAGCTCGAGGACGCCTTCGTGCAGACTGCCGGATTCGTCAATCGAACATTCGCCAAGCAGCTCGGCGAGCGAGGCCTCCTGCTGCCGGCCTTCAGTCCGGAGCTGACGTCGTCGCCTCAGTTTGCCGAGCGCCTGGTGACCAACATGGCCGACGTGCTCCTGACGCTGAGTCAGAACTCCAGCATCTCATGCAACGTGACCTCCTCGGTGGCTGGCGGGCAGCCCGGAGCGAGCTCGCCCAGTCCGTCGGTAGCCGGGTCCCACCAGCCGCGTTGCGTCGACACGTCGCCAGCGACGCCGGCGCCGCCGCGCTGGGATGACACCAACCGTCGTATTCGTCGGCGACTTCGGCGTTCGCCAACTTCCAGCAGGAGTTCAGCCACGCCAAGGTACTGCACGACGTCTCAGCCGTGCTGCACTTCGTCAGCATTGGGATTCTCGGCCTGTTCGTCCTCGAGGTGGCGCTGAAAATTGTCTGCCTCGGTCGGAACTTTGTGCGAGAGAAGTTCGAGGTGAGTAGATAATTGTACAATGGAATCTGAATCAGACTTGTGTCTTGCAAAATTGATAGCTCAAATTCTCAGTACTCGCTTTGACATTGAGTTCGTCGAAGAAGGGCATCTAAAAGATTAGTTGAACTTGGACTTCGAGTTTGAAGCTGCAGGTAAAATCAAAGGCTCCGCAGGCGCACTGCTTAGTGTGTAATTAATTTCCAAACTGCAAGGTTGACTCCTGCTGCCCTTATTAACAAGATGTCAGAAAGAGAAACTGAGACAACTATCCAGGTGCCACTGAACCGAAGAAGCATAAAAAATAGATTAAAAAAACGCCTTGAAAATATGCTGTCGAAAAATATTATTGTCCATTTCGTACCTGAAAGCCGTCAGCAGCACGCGTTCCAACTCGCATGGACTGTCTATTTTGGTCCAGAAGGGCTTCGAAGCCGTTGCAGTGAATTAATAAGCGGCCTGACAAACCGAACATATTCCCATCCAGCCAACCCCTTGCCTACGCGGATTCAGGCCGCAAAAACAGGCCTCCAATTTCACTACGAGGAAACTCGAGCCGACTTCAAAGCCAGCAATATTGACTAATATTAGAGGCGGAGGAAATGTTTTCAAAGGTATTTGCATCATGATTTTCGAATTAGGAAATCTGCTTTCGACGGCAAGTTTGATAACCGGAGGCCGCTCGTCACCCGGGGTGTATTTGTGCCCTCGCGAATGCGCACCGATAACCGGTCCATCTGCGAATGGAGCACGTCTGAGTCATTATCGACGATAAAAACAGCTCAAGTGACTCTTTTTAGATCAAAGGGTAGCTTTTGGAAACTGGGTGTCAGCCAGAAAGCAGTAGACGAAACGCCGAGTGCCCGTCTGACTTCGCCCAAGAGGTCAATATCAGGGTCCAGAACAGGAGATCGTGTTCAGATTCACTCGGTGCTTCACAGAATTTCAATACGTCCTGCTCTTGCGACGTCCACTAGATTGATGCTGCAAGTTCGTGTATTATTATCTTCTACCTACAAAAATTTGGAACAAAAATATTAACAGTACGCTCGTACACTTAGACAAGGGTTCACAAATTAACAGTGGGACCGAATGAACACTCGAGAGTTAAGCCACCGATCGAGCCCAACCATGGCAATTCCGATAACGCAAAAGTTGGAAACCATTCGATGCTTAATTTCGTCGAGGCTCATCCTTCAATAAAATGAATGCTTCAGTGCACAAACAGTTAAGTGCGAATTTCCAGGATCTGAAAAGATCTTCCACACAGATACTTCGAATCAGCCAGCTCAATGAAGCTGGCAAAGAGCGCCCTTCCGATTCGCACGGAAAACTGAAGCTACATTAATGCGAGGCCTTGCTGTTGCACAGCGCGCTGTACAAAGCACTGCACAAATGCGCTCTTTCCTGGTCGGTAATCCGCCGGGACCGAGACAGCCAGATCTGGGATGAGTCAATCAATTATTGCGCAGTAGGATGAGGCGCGGAGAAGACGCTGGCAGTGCAGGAACAGGGACGCCCTGTCTGGAATTTGACTCGGGCCCAGCGGCCAGGGGACTGGCATGCTGATGAAATATTCACCAGGCAGGACATTCTTGTTCCGCATTTCTCGCTCGGCTGCGAACTTTAGGCGCACAACCGAGGCGGCTGCGTCTTTTGCGCACTTTGCCGTTAGATACATTTTAAGAGTTTATCTTTTCCTGATGGTTTCGAGCCCACAAGGAAACGAGATTTTGCGAATTGGGAAGGGAGTCTTGTAATTCAGTCCATTGAGAGGGCGTCATTTTAAAGGAGAGAATTCGAAATGTCTAGTTTTTTTCACACAAGAGATGAAATTCGTTAAACAACAAAAAAGCTCAATGCGTTGTTGTTCAAGTCCTTATTGAGAGCAGCGGCACCGGGTTTATCTCTGGGCCTGGACACAACGTAAGCCGTGCAACCGACCGAATCCGGGGCGCCGGCATCAGCCAGCAGGCAGTCGACGAAACGCCGAGTGCGCTTCGGTAGGGTGCCTGCAGCGTTAGCAGCAGCACTTCCTGCACCGTCTGTGGACACTGCGACTGTGGACACTGCTGATGAGGTGACCTTTCAATTGGAATCGCCGACAGCGCAACAGGTCCCTTGGACGGACCAGCCTGGCATGACGATAGAGTGCTATCGCTGGGCGTCCTCAACGGCTGAGGACAGGAGGGGCGATATTGGCGTCAATCCGCGTTCTCCTTGGAGCATCCCAGAGGACGTCTTGAAGAAGTCTGATAGGCCGTCCGATGTCGAAACAACAGCTTTCGAGTGATTGTGTATCGCCATGATGGTAGAGACAGACCAGCCGCTCCGACACATTGACGCTCGGAGCTCCATTGACCTGGCGACCGAGTGAAATGCCTTCTTGAAATACTTGAATGCTTGAATCGACTGGCGTATCTTGCAGAACTCTTCTGAACTTTCTTTGAAACAAAACACAATAAAAATTAAGGAGGTACATTAGGGAGACCCCCAGAAACTTGCGAATATCTAAAGCAATGCATGCAGTTCTGGTTACTAGAAAACTAGATGAACTTCTCTGCAGTACAGAGAAAACTTGTTATCAACTTCTCCTGTGTTTGCAAAGTGTGCCTAAGATCTCAAAAAGGTAATTTTGCGGATCAACGCGCGGGCTTATAATTAATCGAATTGTTATTAAAATTTCGATTTCAGATCGTCGACGCAGTGGTGATCATGATCTCATTTGTGGCGGACATCGTCTTCGTGAAGCTGGAGTCCACGGAAGTGTCAGTCATGGTCCTGTTCCTGCTCTGGCGAATTGTTCGCGTCATCAATGGTGCGTGACGGGTTCTGTGCAGGATGCTCGCTGCTGGGAGAGGAAAAGCCAGACATCTGGGTTCTCCCGACACTTGCAGAGCACGGACAATAGCAGGAGTTCGTATTCAGCACTTCTGAGCCCCCCCCCCCCAGCTGCCAATATGGCTATAGATGCTAGGCCCCATCAGTCTCACATTTCTTCTCCTGCCCCAGCAGAGGATCTCCATATTCGCATTATCAGTAAGGCCATTAATAATAGTGCTTACATAAAAGTTCAGCGACTTTCTAATCCCACAAGTCGAAATCACTCGCAGATGCAGAAGTGCGCAGATATTAACAAGCTTTAGTAAAAGTTATTAAAATGAATTTAAATGTAAACTAGCGGGTTTGTAACTGAGTACCTCATCAGAAATTAATCTTCTGAATTAGATTTCCCTATGCACTGCAATTTCGGCATTCCAGGCCAACGCCCTCAATTATTTACAAAAGGGTCTCTGTCTACGTGTACACTCGCACTACCTCTGTACACTTGATTAAATTGACCAGTATGAGAAGGGCTGAAGTTGGTTATTCGACCTGTTTATTGTCTGCCTATACAGTTAAACTGATAAATCTGCATGCATAGAGGGTTACCGCAGTATTCATCTCTATCCGTGGAATCAGTTGACTTTATTTTTTTCACGGCAGAAGAGATTGGAAATTATTAGCGAGTGATTAAAAACAAGCCAGTAATGAGTCTTGGCTGAGGCTGCCCTTTTTTTACGAGTTACTCGACTGCACGGGTCGGCACAGATCGAAGGATCGGGGACTTTTCATCGGGGAATGGACTAGTCGATGGAGAAGTAGAAGGCCCCCATCCCGTACCTTTCCGATGCGGCGGGGGGGGGGAACTGCTCGGCAACGGATAGAGAAGAAACGCAACGAGACCCACCCGTGGGCAAATGCGAGCAGTCATCTGTGCCAGCCAGTTATCGACATTTTCTGGCCTTTGCCTCTGCCTCTCAGTTGAAGCCGCATCGGGCATGTCCTCAGCTCGCCTGTACCTCGTTTGCACGCTTGAATTCAGAAAATTTCACCGGTGGGCTGGGGAGCTGCGGCCCGACTACAAATTGCATCTCAGCCCAATTTGCCCCAGCCAATCTCTGGCACTTCCTTTCTCCAGTGTCTCTCGAGGCTCGCATTCCATTCACGTTTCTTTTAGTCAGGGCCTGAGCGACTTTGGTGCACTATTCACTGAGCAGCATTTGAGATTGACAAGGCGAGTTAGAGCTAAACCATGATCTTACACCTTTAGTGGCCACACGGTGTTAACTGGGTCCTGCGTATCACACTGTGTCACAATAAAGTACACCCGCTGATATAGCATCAAATTGAATAAGTAATTCCCTGTCAGCTTTGTCTTGTATTGCCAGTCTCCTATAAATTCTGTGTTTAAAATTTCGAATACAAGAGAGCGAATTTACAATCTGTTTATACCAGAACGAAACCTGTTTTTGTCGGCAGCAGGGCTGGCCATAGACTTCGGGCCCCAAGCCCCGGCAGCAGGGCTGGCCATAGACTTCGGGCCCCCAAACCCCGGCAGCAGGGCTGGCCATAGACTTCGGGCCCCCAAGCCCCGGCAGCCCCGGCAGCAAGCCCCGGCCCGAAGTCTATGGGTTGGCCATAGACTTCGGGCCTTCAAATCCCGGCAGCAGGGCTGGCCATAGACTTCGGGCCTTCAAACCCCGGCAGCAGGGCTGGCTATAGACTTTGCGCCTTCAAACCCCGGCAGCAGGGCTGGCCATAGACTTCGGGCCCCCAAACCCCGGCAGCAGGGCTGGCCATAGACTTCGGGCCCCCAAACCCCGGCAGCAGGGCTGGCTATAGACTTCGGGCCCCCAAACCCCGGCAGCAGGGCTGGCCATAGAATTCGGTCTCCCAAAACCCGGCAGCAGGGCTGGCCATAGACTTCGGGCCCCCAAGCCCCGGCAGCAGGGCTGGCCATAGACTTCGGGCCCCCAAGCCCGGCAGCAGGGCTGGCCATAGACTTCGGGCCCTCAAGCCCCCGTGTTAAAACAAAGCCGCAACACCGTCCGCAGGCCTGATGATGCACGAGAAGCAGCGTGGCGAGTTCAGAATCCAGCTGCAGAAGCGAGCCAGGCGAATGTCCGAGATGAAGTGTGACACCCTGGAGACGGAGCGCGACCTGCAGGAGGTGCCATAAAAGCAGGGGGAGTTTCAAAGTCAAATACTACTTAGGGCTGCCAGCTGCCTATTGACAGAAAGCACGAGCCGCACAGGGCAGGGAGCTCAGATTGGACTGAGGGGGGGGGCAGAATGGCTGTCGCAACATGAGGCAGGAATTCTGTACCAGAAATGCGTCTGCAAACAGCGCGCCCCGAATTCCCCGGGCAAACAGGCTGGGGTAATTAACTACTCAGTCTCCCTATGCCGCCCCTAGTAGCAAAAGTTGAGAAGCGGAATGATCTCGCGGCCTGGCAGCAGTAGGGGATTAGCCGGGGCGGGACAGGCGGCCGGGGATCAATTAGGGCCCGAGAGTCGAGGCGGCGCGCATGATGGATAACTCGAGCAGAGAAGCAGCTGCCAGCAAGAGCGCCAACCACAATCTCGCTGTTCACTTTCAGAAGCACATCCTGTTCCTGGAGGAGCTCTGCAGAGAACTGGGCGGCGGGGAGGAGCAGATTGCCAACTGCAAGCCGCGGTGTGAGTTGCCTCACCTGAGCTGTGAATTCTATTTTTTAACGTCAATCTCCAGCGTGTCAGAAGTGAGGAAACTGAGATGATGGGGAGACTGAGATGGGGAGCGAATGCGTGTTAGGGATATGTGGAAATGGAGATCCACAGCCAGAGTGAAAAGAAGAAGAGGGGCTGCAAGGGTGACAAAGAGAGAGAGAGAAGTGAAGAGGGACAGCCCCCCTCTCAGCGCTCTTCGTAGCACCAGTTGATGGAGTTCCCAGTGAAAAGTGCAGCCGCCTCGCCCCACGGCCAGACTGCGGGCTTTCCTTCCGGCGGCGGCCGTCCGTCCGTCCTTTCTGGTCGTCAAGAAGATGATAAATGGCTTTCAAGTGGCAGCCGGTAGCAGCTCCTGGAGCAGGCAGGCGGATAGAATTCTGAAGTGGGGGCGCGCGCGCGAGCCAAAAGTCCGCGAGCAGTCGTCGCCAGCTTCCTGCGCCGCGAAGGCCGCCTGTCTGTCAAGGAGGCCTCAGTGGCCGCCTGAGCGCTTTTTGTCCCGTCTATTGGCGGGAATCCAGTGGGGGTTTGGGGAGCATCGGAATCCCCAAGCGCCCCCGGGGGCTCGAGTCCTGAGCTGAGAGGTCGCTCTTTCTTCGTCTCTTCCGCTGCACTTCGCAGCGCACCGCAGACCCTCAGCCAGATAGTTGGGGGGGGGGCTTCAGCGTGAGCAGACGCGAGAAGTTCATTAGATGGGCCACGTGTTGCGGACTGCAGAACGCAGGCGGGAATTATTGAGTCAGACATTCCATTTTCTAGTCTAAGCTAACTTAATATCTAAATACAAGGATGAGCGAAGAGAACTTTTTTTACGGAAAGTAGCAAAGATTTCAAGTGATTCGGTAATGGAGATCATCTTCTGTGTCTCTACGTCTGGGATCTAGCGGAATGGGCGACCCACGCTTAACCACTGTGTCTACGGACCACCCTGCAGCCAAGTGTCTGGGAATATACGAGTAATAACAATTCTTCTAGGAATTCTAAAGCACTGGTTTCTGAGAAAACTACATTAGTTGTTTCTAAGAGAACTACGGGATTAGTTTCTAGGAAAACTACATCATTGTTTCCAAGGGTTCGTCGCAACTAAAGCATCGGTTTCTACGACATACTATATAAGAAAATGATTTCCAAGAATCTCATCATTGAATATTAGGCATTGGTTTCCGAGAAATAGTTCAACTAGAAACCCTCTGCCGTCCCTCCCGCCCACACAGTCGTAAACATCAGCAAGCGCCAGTCCAACAACGCCCTGAAGTCCATGGCCGCCATGTCCGCCGGCATCTTTGGCGGCATCGCCGGGGCGCAGCACCGCCGCTCGCTCAGCGCCCTCACCAACAACCTCGGCACCCCGCCGAGCACCTCCCGACAGTCCTCTGGGCTGGACACCATCGTGGAGGACGCTGCTAACACCGCAGCCTCCACCGCTGCCTCGACAGCGGTGCCTGTCGACAAGGGCGGCAACTCGACGCCATCGTCGCCTGATGCCGAGCGACCAACGATGAACGGCCGGCCGTCGGGGCAGCGGCAGGGCAAGCGGAACTCAATTCTGCAGCGCCAGCTCTATGTCGAGGAGGAGTCGCCGCAGGAGGTCGTCGCCGATGCCGATTCGCCCGACGTCGGTAAGGCTGAAGAAGCCCTTGTCGTTGACGTTGTAGAAAACAACGCCGACGCCGTCGATGCTCCGGACGCTGGTCGTTGCGGCATCGCCGGCGAGATGGCGCCCGCAGTGGCGGAGATCCGCCTACAAGACGTCCGGGTGGACAGCGGGCAGTACACCACCACCGGGTCCGACAGCGATGATGAAGAAGATCCCTGGGAGCTGCAGGTGAGCCTGGAGTCTGCGAGATCGCACCGCTAGGGACAAATCAAAAAGAGAAATACCTTCCTCAAAATGTACTTCATTTAATACGCAACGCTTCAGTGGCATACCATGGATCCCCGGATAATTCTAGAATTTTCCGCCTACTAAGTAAGACGTTTGCCGTCAAAACGTCCGCACCTCCCCATGAAGTCTGGAAGGACATGACAGTTGAATGGCCTACAGCTTCAATGACCAGTTGTGCAGAAAAGTGCAAAAAGATAGGTCGATAAAAGTCGCGGTCTCGTAGTTAGAAAAAATTATTTTTTCGATGACTAAAAATGAATCAGAATACGGACCTTGGGGCGGCGCGATGCTCTGATGTGCCAGCGGCCCAGGCTCGATTCCAAGTGCAGTCGCATTAATTTGGGGCTTAATTGGAATCTCGGTTTGGCTCTGCTCGTGCAATAAAAGCCCCTGACGGCCAACTCGCAAGACACAGGGAAGTGTACATGCTTAAGGATTAGTAAAGTTGGGGCCGCTGTACACTCCTGTGTGAGTGTGTGCCTGTGCGTATGACTGCGTACGTATCCGCGCGCTTGTGTGCCTGCTCAGGGGAGTGGGCGGAATGGGCAGCAATGCCTCTCGCCGGTGGTGTGACAATGTTGCTTGAAGTGCGCCAGGGTGTACAGGCCCCCTGCCTCTAACTGAGCATCTCTCTGGCCATTCCTAGGAGTACAACTACAAGTTTTGCTGACAGCCCTTCGATCCCGACGCCTCCGTCGGCCCAGCCGCCATTCTCAGTAATAAATTTGTTAATAATGGCATTAATTTTATTCTCCTTGGCCATTTTTCACTTTCTCGAATTGTCTGCACAGCGTGGATTGCACGGTTGCACGGAGATCGGTTTATTAAAACAAAGCTGGACTGTATGGGCGCAAGCCCAGACAACTTCAGCTCAAACACCGTTCCTTTACTAAAATACAATCTAATGAAATGCGTAATGTTTGTTTAAATGTGCATAAAAATCCGGAGATTTCCTGTAGCAATGCAGTGACCCCGACACGGAGCACTCGGACACACAAATCAGAACATTTAAATATTCACGCCTGCCAACATATGACATAAAAATTGGTTTTGATTTTATTGTATCTTTCCTTAGTTTTTTTACTATCCCTTTGTACTTTCGCTATTACATTTTGTTTTATCGAATTTCACCTAACAACATAGTTGCACTATTGACAAGGAAATCATAAAACAAGCAAGTTTATGAGCAGGAATTTGTTTAACTCAACAATGATAAAATCGTTCGGCGCCAAAGCTAATGCATCCAACAATGCCATGAGTAGTATAGTCGGAAAGCATGCAGATACAAAATTCTATGTACTCTTTAGATAAACTGAATTTATATATCTACTTTCAAAACTTTCGTCTTTGGTTCAGTTTGTTTTAGTCTACTTATTGATAAATATTTGGATGCACGATTTTACATTAATTGGCTCTGGAATTGTCAATCATTCGGTCGGGTCAAACCAGTTTTTATTCGAACAATTTTCCAGGAAAGCCAGACGCGTTCAAACGAACCCACCGGTGGCGGCGGCAGGGAAGGCTACCTGACTGAGTACCTGGCAACAACATAGCCGCCGCATCATTCTGCTTGCTGCTTTTCTAACTTTTTTAAAATGCTCTCGCACAAAAACACTTGGAAATTTTGTTTGTTATAATTTGCCGCATGACCAGCAATATTTGTCCAGCAGAAACTGATTAATATTTTCAATTTCTATATCAATTTCTGTTAATAAAAACTGAAACGTACAGAATAAAAAGTTTTCTGTACATGCAAGTGTTCGCAAAAATAAGGCAGTTAGAAGCATAAATTCCTTTTGTACATTTGCATTCTGTTACGAGCTTTGGGAAAGAGTTTTATTAGAAAAGTTCAACACGAAGACGAACCGTATGCTGTACCTAATCTGGATTTAGTCAGAGTTTAAAAGTTCTCCGCCATCGACTCCATCATTGCCGCACCGGCCTGGTCCGTCCAAGAGACTCAATTATTGACCGATCTGCTTATTGCTGAATAATGGTTCCTGCTACAAAACGAATTAAAACTCGCACAGCCTACTCATGTTGTGTACTTTCTTAGTAGTACGAGCTAAATTTATAAAAACTATTAAAATTATCACTTCTCTTCACTATTAGATGGACGGCTAGTGTAGAAAGCTTGTGCCAGACTCATAGACTGCACTTGTGCCAGATCATGTATCTAGACTGGGCGCTTGTGCCAGACTCATGTATCTAGACTCTCCTGTGTCAGTGCAGGCTTGTGTCACTGACAGCTGTTTTTGTCAGGCACACTTTAATTCGTCCCTAAGTTAGCATTTATAGGCAACACAATCTATGATTATCAAGAGGTATCAAGGTTATCAAGAGGTAGAGATATTTTTGGACGAAACTAGACACAATTCCACTATCGAGAGTTCACGCCTCACACACAACTGCCATAGCGTCGAGGCCGGTAGGTCGGTAGGTCGGCTGCTCAAACTTGCTGCTCAACTAGAAATTGTGTCTAGTTTCGTCCAAAAACCAATTCAAAACGGCTAGGACACAACTTCCCAGACGGGAATTGTTCACTAAGCGATTCTAGGGATTTGTGTCATAGGCATTTTCCACTTGGCGCAAGCCAAATAAAGGCCATAGACTAAACGTCTGGAACGAAAAGTTAAGCGGAACAGTCTGAAATTACCATAGACGAAACATGTTAAATGAATTGAAGTTGTGGTCTTATAAGCTGGAACTCTGCAGCAGAGGATGCATGTTCCTGTTTCTTCCACAGAACTTCTGTAAGTTCTGTGGTTTCTTCTGTTTGCCCTAACCTCTACTCATGCCACTCATACGAATGATAAATTGGTCGAATTTGCCGATTGAAAGCATTGACGGCTTGAATGGAAATGAGGTCAACTTTCTCAGCGACTTGAGTATGGGTGGACGTGACGAGGCGTATGACGAAGAGTTGATGGAGTTCATCCGATTCATTGAATGCGGTAACGATGATGCTCTGCCACCACTGCCAAGCGAAGAAGAGGCTTGCCCCGAGGATCCCATGCGGAACAAACCATGCAATTCGGCCGATGTGAGTGTAATTATTGTCGATTCTAGCTCCACTCATCGATTATTGCGGAACAATTGGTCCACGTTTCATTATGCCCACGTTACGGCCGTTTTCGTACATGTTATACAATCTGTTTATTCAGCTTTGTTGTATTGAATAAAAAATATCCTCGCAAACGCATTAATACAGGAATATACAGATTGCTTATCTGCAATGGGTATATCCAAATATAACCCGTTGGGAATATCCAAAAATGGTGGGCGGCTTGACCATAGACTATTCGCAGATAAGCAATCTGTTGTATTCCTGTTTCGATGCCTGAAAGGCGCGCAAAAATTTACTTAGTTCACAATTTCCGTCGACGCAATCGTTTGTGGCCCAAACGAAACTAGACACAATTAAATTCGTGTATGCAGCTTCACTATAACCAAGACAGTATTCAGGCCTTAGACAAGAAAGACTTATCGACCTCGCGGACGAGGGAAAATCATTCAGTGCCCTTGGACAAGTCAGGGGCGAGTGCATAACTAACCACCAGCTGGCGCCTAATGATTAATATGTCTATGGCATTAACGGACGTAGTCGTCAGCCCCCTGGGCAAAAGGTCCCGCGGTAAACAGTGTTACCTCGATGGCTTTTGCCATAGACATCAAAAGATTCCCTCTGCGCTCCTACGCGAACAGGCGTTGACCCCAAGCAAACTTTTTTGCAAGCTAAAGCTAAAGACTTGCAAGCCAAACTAAAATATTCGAAATGAAGACCCAGCTACTCGTGCTGCTAGTTCTGCTTGTCCTGCTCGCGGTTCTCGGTGAGGTTCGCGGGAATATTGAGCCAAATTTTATTTAATTACATCCTTGGCTTGCTGGTTGGCAAGACTATTATTAATCAATCGCATACAAAATTCACATACAGGCTGCTCAATCGCGTGCGTTAAAGTGGAGTGCGACAAGAAAGGCAGTATCTGTAAGGACAGTGCAGCCTCGTATTGCTGCTCAAAGCGCTGCTCCGGGAAAAGAGTGTTACTGGCTTCTGGCGGGGTGCTTGGCTATTGGAAGAAGTGCGAGTAATGACTGACGGCAACTGTGAGCACAGAATACTGTGACTGTGAGAGTCTTCGGCTGTGGCTCAAGACGGACATTTTGATTGACCAAACTGCGTAATTCCTGTTGCTTGTTACCTGAATTGGTCTGCATTTCATGCCGTGCCCTGATTGCTTTGGAGCACTTTGACTACTGAGTTAAATACAGCGGCCCTAACTTTATCTATCGTTAGCCATATACACTTCACTGTGCCTTCAAGGGTGTTAACTACACAAGCAGACTAACTCGTCTAAGTAACTAGCTAGCTAGCAGGGCGCGTCAGATGGCGCGCCGCAGAGCCTGGGAACGAACAAAGTCCGCTCCGTTGGCAGTGTCGGGCACCCCAGCGTCGCACAGCAGGCAGTCCACGAATCGACGGGTTCGGGCCTGACCCCGCCTGAAGGGACCCTGCAAGGTGAGCAGCAGGACGTCCTGAACAGGTTGGGGGCAGTAGCCCTCGGCCCGGATCACGTGGTTTGCCAGTTGAAGTCGCCGCCGGCGCATGATGGTGGACGGGCGCTGCAGCTTGGCCCGATCGTACAGGGCCTCGGTCCCGACGCTCTCGTCAGCTCGAAAGGCCGCACGGAGCAGCCCTGAGTGCGCCGAGTCCAGCTGCCGCTCTAGCGTATCCGTCAGCGTCCACGTCTCGGAATACTCCGCCTCGCGCTGGTCTCCAAGCGTGGCGACGAAGGCACCCGCGAATTGACGTTTCACGCAGGTGTCCAACAGTGCGCGATAGTAGTGCCGTGGCCGCTGCTTTGGTGGTCGGTAGAGCTGGTCGCGGAGCCGCAAGTCGCAGATCAGGAGGAGTCTGTGGTCTGACCGGGTCTACGAAGTTTGCCTTGCCGGACGTTTGCCGGCCGACGTTTGCCAGTGGGACGTTTGCCAGCCGACGTTTGCCAGCCGATGTTTGCCAGCGGGACCTTTGCCGGCCGGCGTTTGCCTGCGGGACGTTTGCCAGCCGACGTTTGCCTGCGGGACGTTTGCCAGCTGGAAATTTGCAGGCGGCAATTGGTTAAATAAGTATGCCCTCTCTAGGCTTGCATGTACTTGCATTTGAAAACTGTGGACATAGCACTAATCTAATTCCACCTCGCTCCCTACTACTGCTATTAAATATACAGGTTTTACTAACAAACAACTGTTCAGGCTTATTGAAGTTATTGCTCTTGTCTGCCTAAATAGAAAGGTAAAAATACAAAAAAGAAATTTCCATCGTCACAGTTGATGTCTATGTATGCCATGGAATGGCCCTTTCCATCTCAGTGGCCAAACAAACTAGTGTTTACAAGCTAAATATGGGAAAAGATTGAGACATCCATAATGGTATTGCATTAATCTCGCCCAATACCAATGACTTGAGTACTTGGTTACTTGAGTAGTCCTTGATATATACTTAACTCAAAAGCCAAACTCTGCTTAACGGAGTTTGGCCATGGCTGGCAAACGTCGGCTGGCAAACGTCCCGCAGGCAAACATCCCGCAGGCAAACGTACCGCTGGCAAACGTCCCGCAGGCAAACGTCAGCTGGCAAACGTCGGCTGGCAAACGTCAGCTGGCAAACGTCAGCTGGCAAACGTCGGCTGGCACGCCCTGAGGCGCTGAACGCGTGTTCCGTTGTTGTTGTTGTTGTCGAGTCTAACCGCAATCCCAAGACTTAAACCGCTGCTGGCGCTGCAACCAAAATGATTAAAATGCCGTCAGCTAAAAGAATAAAGAGGCATGCAACGCCAAGAGGAACTGAAGGAGGTAGCCAAGAGATCCAGAAAATTAACTGATTGGTCTTGCCCTTGCAATTTTCATTCCTTTGGGATATTTACTAGATAAATTAATGGTGCAGTACCGTTGCGCAATGTTTGAATCAGTTGAAAATTCGAGCATCTTCCGACTTCCAACATAGAATTGAATATTGGCCTGGTTTTCACAATGTCACAAAATTACATAAAATCAGGTGTTAGGGTGCCCTTCGATTACAAAAATGTATATGCAATGTGGCCCTCCCACCAAATAGCCCCCCCACTTTGAAAAATTTTCCGACACCGCTGTCAGATCCTTAGCATTGAGTAGGACATAATGGATTAGCTGTCACTCCGGGCTGGAGGGTAGGACTAGAACCCTATTCTAGTCTCGAGAACGATAGGCCTATCGGGAGTAAGTTGTGCCTCACTGAATCACTGCCACATAACCGGCTCTAAAAATAGCTTGGTTTTACTCACGTGGTGTTAGGCATTACGTACCATAGCCATACTAGTCGTATGTATGCACTAAGCCTTATTAGATAGTGCAACTTAGGTAGGATACGTTATTTTTTTAAAGCAAGCTTATGTTCCCTTTGAAGTTTAGGGGCTCAAGTAAATCTTTGTTTAGCCCGCAAAACAAAAATTAAAATTTTGAATTTGCTGGTGTCCTAGAATTCCTTGCCACATTATACATTAATAATTCTAGGCCCGTAGACGGTCTAGTTTTATTAAGAAACTGTTTAAAATTACAATCGGAAATTTACTAAAAGGCAAGAAAATAAAAGGCTTTGCCCCTTAATATATAAAAATGTCAAGTACAAACTCCGTCTCTGTCGTTGTTTCTGGAAAAATGAAACTACTCAGCAACAAGAAGGTAAGGCATAGCGCATAGGTGGCCGGCCGCCGCCGCCGCGGCCTACGTTCCAAAGTATTGATATATGTCTTGTAGTAGCTTGAACTAAAGCTTGAACTAAAACAGTTGAAAATTTGCTAGAGATAATAAATATTAACAAATTGTTTTTCTTTTTCAACAATTTTTAGATGCAAGACATGTGTTGGTTCAAATCTAGAGTTGTTGCATACCATGTCTCCCCCTCTAATAAAAAACCTTTTCCTTAATGGCATGTATCTATAACTAGTATATATTGTCATATTCAATGAGACCAACGCCTGCAGCACTTTAACCAATATCAACAAAGAGATTGTTAGGCAGCTCCCATCTTATTCTGCATTCCTACCATCATTTCCCAGTAGACAAATAAATTTAAAGAGAAAGGAATGTCTGCTCAGCAGACAAACTGTTGGCAGACAAACAACTGGCACCCAAATAAAAGGAGGAAGAGTCCAGATCAAGAGTATAAAGTCCTAAGGCTAAGGAAGGTTTTTAAGTTAGTTGGTTGTGGCTTTTTAAGTTTAATAGGCCTAGGCCTAGTCATAGGAATTTTGAACCCTAATATATACCAATCTTTAAGATTAAGGCCAAGAGTTAGTGTCTTACTCATAGCAGTGTCAAACTATAACGAATGAATGATTACAAATCAATAGAGGTTGGATAGGATTGAAATCATTGTGCAGGATCAGGATTGGGAAAAAATTTTGGGATTAGGATTGGGATCTGGGAATCAGGATCAGGTCTTTAAAATATTACAAGCAACATGTGTTAACAAGGTTGAACAAAAAATGTTAGGATCTAGAAATAAAACATAACATAATGATGCAAAGTTGTTAAATTTGGTTTATACTATTTGCTTTCTTTATTCCAAAAGTAAAGTGATGGCATTATAAATTGTCCAGATAGTTTTATACAATACAAATAAGCATTCTATGTGATATTATATGCTCCAATAAGCTGATAAAAGTAGAAATTGTGAAAAAAGTTAAAATGAGGGTTAGTATTTTTTCTTTAAAAACATTAAAATGTGAATGAAATAAAGTACAATTTTATAAAAGCAAAGTTTACTATAAACTCTAAATAAAAAGTAGTAAAAAACTAGTTGCAACCTTTAAAGATAAAAATACAATTTGAAATTTAGCCAGAAAAAATAAAGATAAGCTGACAAAAGTTTTTCCTAAGTATAGATATAATAAAAGCCAATGACATTTCATTATGGCATGCCAAATTGAACAAAAGTAATAATATTCCCCAGGCTCGTATTGGTTAGTTTTACAGACCCCCACCCCACTTCCCTGCCACCAAATCAGCAGTATCAACAAATAACAAGGCAATAAATGGCGCTTTGCAAGCTCACTTTCACAAAACATTCAGTCCAATTCAAGTTATTCGCTTACTAAAGTGCATTTAATTTATTTACTTGAGTGCGGAGGAACTCATGACCAAACACAGTCGCTATCTAAAAAGCCTCTCTCACTATTTTGCTGAGATGCTGAGATGAAAGGCAAATGAAATGGAGGTGAATGTTTACAAACTTTAGTAAACCTACTATTTACAAACATGTTTTTGGTCGGCTCAATACTCGTACAGTACAATACAACAGCGGCTATCCCCCCCCCCCTATTTTCGTGGCTTTCCCCGCGGCAGAGTTCTCCCATGCAAACACATAGGCACTCTCACTAAGGCCCCATGGAATTTCCATGGCTTTCCCTGCGGCAGAGTCCACTAATGCATTTACATAGGCTTCTATGTTCACTCACTAGGCCCGTGGTTTTCCCACGGAAATTCCTGCGGCAGAGTCCACATTTCCCCTACCACTCATGTCATTGGCTTAGATATGTTTGGCAAGGAAAATGCTAATGTGACAAAGCTATTGGAGGAAGGTATTACTAATAATTGACAAGTTGGTCAATCTTCCTTATTATGTGTGGCTTAAAATACTCGTAATCGACTCGTATATAACGATTTAGATACACTCAAAGGCAAAGCCCTTGTTTACAAGGCTAGGGATAAGGCTAAGACAAAGGCTAAGGCTAAGGCTAGTTTGTTTACAACGCTAATTTCTTGTTTACAAGGCTAGGAATGTAGTTTTAGTGCCAATTGTACTTTAGTCTATCATGCAACATTTCTGTCACAATAATAGAATGTTATTACATATGCTACAATTATAATTTTTTATGGTTAATGATATTTCTTTTTCAAGAATTCTTTTGAAAATCAGTTTCTCATTTATTTCTTTTTCATTAATTTTAGTGGAAGCAACGGTTTTGTGTGGTAGCCAAAACTGCTTTTGCTGGTAAGCCAATTGAGCACTATCAAATGTTTTATCTATTTAACATTAGTTATTATTAAACTGTATGCAAACTAATCCAGGATCTGTAAAGCTGTTTGTCTATAAAGAGGCATCCGACTACAAAAAATCAGCTGACCTGTCAGCCCAAGCACCATATGACACTGTCTATGGCCTCGACTCTGTGTCCAGTTCTGACAAATCGCCAGTCATGGCTGCCATCGTGCTCACCTGCGAGGATCGCCTCGTGCTGCTGGGATTCAACAGCTACAGTGATTTGACATTTTGGCTTGAGAAAATCAGTAACTGCGTTCAAGGTGAGCTGTTTAATCTCTGTTCATGGCATTGGATTCTCCCAGTAACCCTTGGTTATCACACTGGCCCTCTCTGCCCTTGAATCTCCCAATGACCCCTTGCTTATCCCACTGACCGTCTCTGCCCTTGAATCTCCCAATGACCCCTTGCTTATCCCAATGACCATTTGCTTATCCCAATCACCCTCTCTGTCCTTGAATCTCCCAATGACCCCTTGGTTATCACACTGGCCCTCTCTGCCCTTGAATCTCCCAATGAACCCTTGGTTATCCCAATGACCCTCTCTGCCCTTGAATCTCCCAATGACCCTCTCTGCCCTTGAATCTCCCAATGACCCCTTGGTTATCCCAATGACCCCTTGCTTATCCCAATGACCCCTTGGTTATCCCAATGACCCCTTGCTTATCCCAATGACCCCTTGCTTATCCCAATGACCCGCCCGCCTTCCCAACCCGCCGGCCCAGACGCCAGCTATCGGGCCAGGTTCATCAAGTGCGAGTCCATCGGCAAGCCAACCCAGCAGCAGCTGTGTCCATCTGGCGGCGGCGGAGGCCGACTGCACGTGCAGCCGTCCCGGCTGTGCTTCTACTCGGAGCCGGCCGACTCTCACGGGGGCCTGGCCGTCTGGCCGCTGCAATTCATCAAGCGGTACATGGTTAACGAGGCCATGCGCTGCTTTGTGTTCGAGGGCGACGTTGGCTGCGGGCAGGGTGAGTAGTTTTTTTGAATCTAGATGTCTGTCTTCGAAATCTAGATGTCTGTCTTCGAAATCTAGATGTCTGTCTTCGAAATCTAGATGTCTGTCTTCGAAATCTAGATGTCTGTCTTCGAAATCTAGATGTCTGTCTTCGAAATCTAGATGTCTGTCTTCGAAATCTAGATGTCTGTCCTCGAAATCTAGATGTCTGTCCTCGAAATCTAGATGTCTGTTTTTGACATTTGACAGTTCGCGGCATGCAGTATTTCCAATGCGACCGGCGGCACCAGCTGTACCTCGACATGAAAGCGGCCTGTGTTAGCAAGCCGCTGCCCTCGCTGGCTCAGGGTGAGCTGAGAATTACACTTATCATTTTGTACTTTTACACTGATTATTGTGTACTTTTATACTGATCATTGTGTACTTTTATACTGATCGTTGTGTACTTTTATTATGATGATTGTGTACTTTTATTATGATGATTTTGTACTTTTATGCTGATAATTGTGTACTTTTATGCTGATAATTGTGTACTTTTATGTTGATCATTGTGTACTTTTATGTTGATCATTTTGGCCTCAGATCTCTAACTATGGTAGACACCGCTAGCCATTGTGTTGATGTGACTGCACAGCTGGCCACATGCTCGCTAGTGTGTTCCCCCATAATTTCCCCATAATCCTATTGTCATCCCAACAACGCCTTCCTAGGCTCCACTGTCGGGGTCGCCGATCCGCGCCGGCCAACCGCCAGCAGCAGCATCGACATCCCGAAGCCGCGAGCCGACAGTCAGCAGCAGCCGGAACCGGGAACGGGTAACCGGTGTCGGCACCGGTGCGCCAGTCGCAGGCTGGGGGATCTGCAGCGCTGTCGCTGCCGCTGCCACAACCCGGCTGCTGGCCAAGTGAGCGGCGAGGAGCAGCAGCTGAAGGCGCAGCAGCAGCTCGGCCAGTGGACGGCGGACAGCGGCTACAGCGGCGGCTTGCCCTGTTACTTCACCTTGTGCACCTTGCTGAAGCCTTGCGGCAGTCAGGATTACTGCAACCTGCCTGCCGGTGTCGGCAGCGCGCCGTCGACTGCGGCTGCGGCAGCGGCGATGTCCAAACTGAGGCTGGCCAGTCTGACTTGGCGTCGGCGACAGGTTTGTGACTCATATGGTAGCCATGGCAACTGAAAGCCGCGAGACTTTTCATACTGTTGGTTCTGGCTCTTGAAGCAGACCAATTTTTTGCTTTTCCACTGCATCCATAAGGAGCGCTGCAGCAGGCTGAATTCGAATTGATAAAATTTGCAGAACTCGCAGCAGGCGGACTCGCCGGGCCCCGCCAGCGGCTACCGGCGGCTGGTCCGCTCCAGCTCCGACCTGTGCGGCTCCGCCAGCAGCTGCTGCAGCTCCTGCGGCTGCCGCTCGAACTGCCGCGACCCAGCGGCTGACGGCGGCTTCAGCAGCTCTGGCAGCGCCGCCACCTCCGACGACTTTCGCGTGCGCAACCCGCGCCACGGCTTCGAGTACGTCAGCAGGCAGCGCGTCGCCTCCCTGTCGGCGGCAAGCGGCTGCCATGCAAGTCTGCCGAATCCCGCACCGCTCAGCAAGAAGCCCGCCGAAAGCGCGGCCCGCCGCCCAGCTGACCCGTGCCGGTCGGCGCCCTCAGCGACTTCAGCTGCCGGCGACACCTCGACGCTGCTGTACGCGACGCTGGACCACTCGGCGGCTGCTGCCCAGCCAGCTCTGGCGATGGCCTCCGCGACCCCGGCGGCTGCTGGCGCTCCCCAGCTGAACTACACGGAGGTCGACCACTGGAAGACCGGCGCGTTTCGCGAGATCGCGGAGCAACTGGACGGCTCCCGAAGGTTGCAGCAGCAGCAGCACGGCAGATCGAACTCCGGCTCGGCCTCTGGTACTTCCGGTCACAGTCGGTCGCTTATCCGCATATTCCAGCGCGGGCACTCATTCAGGCAGGACTGAGCGGCAGAGCTGACAGCGCATTGTGCCGCTTGAGCCCCCCCCCCGCAGGGCTGCCTCAGCACTGTCGGCAGTTTTCATTGAGACAATCCGCTTTTGACCTCATCGATCGCGCATGCTCAATGCTTGGTTCGCGAGCTTCAGGCTTTTCTGTAAATATTGGCCTCAGCTAATCAGCTCCTTCCGTGCAATCGTTTTTTGCTTCTAAAAGAAGCGCTTTGAATTAAATATCTACCTCGCTATTAATCATGTCATTCTAGCCTCTACCTCATCTATTTATTTTACTCCATTATGTTCTCAATCATACTACTTGTATTGCCTTTATCAGTAGCAATCATAGTTTGTTGCTGCTCTGAATTATTTAAACTTGTAAAAAGACAAAATAAAGAAGCTTCCAGCAGGCCATGAAAAGCTTTGCTTGATTTTAAACAGTTTTTACAACTGCCTTGAGAAAGTAAACTAAATTGAAAGTTCTAAGAGCTCCTATACTAATAATTTGTATGTAATTATTGCAACCCAAGAAGGCCTTAAAACCAGATCGGGGGAGGTGGGTGCGCGCGGGGCAGAGAGACGGAGAGGGAGGGGCGCGACCGAGGGAGAGAAAGTACATATGGCACACAAAGTGGACAGAGCCAGGGAGAGAGCGCAAACGGGGCAGTGCCCGAGCGGTCATTAACCACCGTACGAGGGCAAACGTCGCCCCGAAAGGGGCACTGCTTACAGGTAACAAAACCAAACGTAACCAATTACACATGCATACATGTAGACGATTCACGGAGGAAACGTTACTTGTATTGTATTGAGTGCTTTGTATTGAGTCATTGAGCCGCAATGCAAATTACAGTCGCAAGAAAGGAGCCTGTTGACATTAATTTCCAAGTTGATCTTGGGCATATAAGCTGTCCAGTTTCATTTGCATGATGTGACAGTTCCTGAGACAATTAGACAACTCAGCTAATGATGGCACCCATTTTACAGCTGGGTGAACTGGAGAAAATGTAGAGTTAAGTGTCTTACTAAGGACACAAATTGTTCCGAGTGGCTCGGGATTCGAACTTCCGACCTTTCAGTCGTGAGTCCGACAACTAACCACTAGGCTACAACCAGCCCCATGGCAGTTGGGAATAATGTAGATATAAATAGCTCGTACACTAGACAATTGAGCTAGAGAAAAAATGTCCAAAAAGTGCACATCGACAAATCCATACCCATCGCTCGTAAAGTGACGGACGTTTCAATTCAAAAGACTGTCGCCAGGCCCATGAGCTCGCACACGAATTAACGGGAATTTCGGTGCTCTGGGCTGTTCAATGGATAGCGGGCATCGGGATGCATTGCTAACTGAATTACTGACCAGGTATTAAGCAGAGTTTCTACTGTAGTTTCTCACAATGCGCGCAGAAGGCAACGCGGGAAGGCAACTGCGGCGACTCACGGGCCGCCCGCATCGCCCACGCCGCTTCCCGCAGGCGATTTCTGCTGCTGATCGCCCAGCCCCATCTGCGCCCATCTCCCCTGAGCCCCACCTTGCTGTGCACGCGGCCTGCAAGCATCTCTGCATGCGGAGAGACCAGCAGGTGAGTTGATGAGGCAGCGCAACGGCTTCCCTTCCAATACACCGCAGTGTGCCACATCATCGATGGACTCGCTGCTGCAGAGAGCTCGCAGCCCCGCTGCTGTGCCGCATTCGCCAATGCCAGAGCCGCCAAGTTCCTCACCTTGAGCAGGAAGCTCATATGCTGGGTGTGGGCTCGAAGCTGAGGGCCGCCTGGGTGATGAGCGACGATGCGGACGCCAGCAGGAGCAACTTGGTGTGCGGCCAGACGCAGCAGTGGATGTCGGAGAATGTGGAGTGGAGCAGCGAGGGAGCCAAGCTCGACGGAGTGTCGTCCAAGATGTGGCTGGAGAACGTGGAGCTCGCGAACTACCAGCAGGCTCTCATGTGGCTCTTCAGGCTCAAGCGGGAGATCAAGAATGTAGCAATTCTGGAGAGCTACGACTGCACCACCAAGAACTTTGGAGCCGTCTTCTGGGACGACGAACCAGCTTCAATCAGCCTGTACTTCAAACCGCACCGGAAACGAACTCGTTTAGCCCGAATTCGTTCGTGGAAGTCGGCCTGACGTCGGCGTCTCGCTCGAGCCGAACATTTTTCTCCAACGGAGGCTTCGTGCCGCCAGGGCAGGTGAATGTGGGAGGCCCGTATCTTGAATCGAGCATTCCCAGCTGCAACTGCCTGAGACTGGGATTTCGACATGGCGACTCGCGAATGCTGAACGGCACGGTGCAGGCGGTGGCCGTCATGAACGACACAATGACCGAGCCTGAGATCCGCAGCTTCTTCGATCTGGTGCGCTGAAATTCTGCTGAAAACTGGATGAACTGACTCTGAACTGTGAAGGCTATGGATAAATCCTAGTCTAATCCCAGTTATAAACCCAATTTTTTTATCCCAATAGCTTTAATCCCAGTTGCTTTACTACCAGTTGCTCTAATCCCAGTTGCTTTAATCCAACTCGTCCTAACTGCAATTAGTCAGTCAGTTAGCTCAAAAGGCTACTTTCCTTAGTAGAACAAATGCAAATTTGGTTAATTTTATTAACCTGACAGCCACGAAAATAGACTTCTTTTAGGTTTTACCGAGCTGCAGTTGTCAAAAACGCGTCCTTAAATAATTTATCTAGAAGCAGCTTGAGTCAAGTCAGAGTGAGTGTAATCAGAGAGAGTGTAATCAGAGAGAGTGTAATCAGAGCGAGTGTAATCAGAGTGAGTGTAATCAGAGTGAGTGTAATCAGAGTGAGTGTAATCAGAGTGAGTGTAATCAGAGTGAGTGTAATCAGAGTGAGTGTACGACAATGATCAGTATAAAAATATTCTCAGTTCACCCTGAGCTAGCGAGGGCAGTGGCTTGGCCACAGTCTTCCCAGTGTGATAGTGTGACCGCACCGGGGAGTCGAACTCCGGAGCCGTGGCTGAAATTCAATTCAAGCTTAGTTTCCTGCAGGATTCCCCCATAACCCTCTTGTCATCCCAACAACGCCTTCCCAGGAATTCCCCCATAACCCTCTTGTCATTCCAACAACGCCTTCCCAAGAATTTCACTATAACCCGCTTGTCATTCCAACAACGCCTTCCCAGGAGGCGCTTGGATTTCTGCCTCGGTCCACTTTTTATTCCCTTGCGCAACCTTGTAATGTACCTGCGACTTTTGGAGAAAGTTTAGTAGGACTTGCCCTCCGACGATAGGAAAACAGGAGCTAATAGTTTTAAATCTCTGAATCGTTTGTTCAAGGCCTATCCTATTTGCCGTATCGCAATACTGTATATTGATTCTATTACAGTACAGACTGAGCCAATACAGCAAACTGTTGTGTCCGTCCCGAGTGGCTTGATATCCACTATACTAAAAATTGTCTGTCTGTGTGTGTCAGTGTGTGAAATTGAGAAGCGAACAATTATGAACATGCACATTTTAGCTTAAAATCAATTGAAGCTGTCAAAGATGGCAATAAGGCTTGATTGTGCATCTGAGCTCCTCACCATCTGAGTCCTGCCAGCCAGCCTATACATGAAAGAGTACGCAAAACTTAGGGTTTCAGCCATAGACGATACTGCCAGACGAACCCCGGCCACTTTAGGCGCACTGCAAATTCGGGGTTTGTACCATAAACTAAAAAAGCAAGACTGGCTGTCATATGAGGTTTGGCCCATAGACAACTACTGTACCGATCGAGTTGGTAAAGTGGAGCCAAAAGTGGTCAAGTAAACGCTAGAATTTTGAGAAAGAACCTCCATTTAAGACGAAATGCCCGCAAAATTGCAGGAAAAACACAGGCCTTCCGGGGACCGAGACCACACACTCTCTATTCTTTATCTACATGTATAACCGCAATCTATAAAAAGCAGACTGTCAATTTTTGCCGCGAAAAAATGCACGCAATAAATACATGTACACACAGGCATATTAAAGGACAACAACCAGTAAGTTACAGTGATTTGTTGCTTTCGGATAGCACGTACGTTTTCTGGGTCTCCAACTGCAGACTGAGATCGAGCCAATCGTGGAAAATGCGTTAAAAAACACGGAGAGCGCGGCTACAGTTTTCATGTACTTTTTAGTTTTTCGCCGTTTATCGTGGTTATCCTTGACGTTTTGCAATTTCTGAAGCAGTTCAGTTTATATGTAATATACAAATCAATATATATATGGTATTATATATTTATTTGTGCGTTATTAACAACACATCATATTATAATTTTCAATCAACACAATTAGTTTAATATTTCAGCTTTAAACCAATTGAAAAAACTGGCTCAGCTAGAGAAGGAGCAGCTCGGAAAAGCCCCAAAGAGACGGAACCAGCGAGGTACATGTAGGCAACGGTAGGTGAAAATGTGAAAGTTTTGTTTTGTTCGAAGTTTTCTGCTGAAGTTGTATTTTTCAGTGCGCCTGCAGTTGCCGCCCTATATAGGCATTTGTTGATGGGCAACTAATTTTTTAAACATGTACATGTGCTAGTTTCCCAGCGTATAGTGTTCGAATGGACACCGTCAAGTACATTTACAGTAATTGATCAGAATATTGTGTTTTTTATAAGATGCGCGTATGAAAGCAAATTAACTAAAATATTTATTTTAGTAGTAATCTTATTAGACTTGTTATTAACTAACTAAAAATATACTTGCTGGAACTCAAAATGTTTTACTAATAGTGTTGGGTTTTATAGTTTGTTTAACTGCGTAGATATGTATTGCTAAAATTTAATATGACAAAAAGGCAATAATTGTGAATTTAATAATTGTGAATTTAATTTTGAATATAACAAGCGAATAAATAAATTTGTCATGATTTTGTCCTTTCTGACTGGGTCCTACTTTTTTTAAGGTTTTAAAAATAAAAATTTCTCGTTAATAGCTACACTAATTGACAAGTTTTGAGCTAGTAAATTTTGCATTATCGCGAAGCCTAAGACTAAGTTTTTGCCTAATAAGGGAAAAAATAAAAAAATGTAATGCAGGGATTCCCCGAGCGATATTCAAGATCGATATTCGGAAATAACAAAAATCTTTGCTTTTAAAGCACCAACCGCTATGATTTTTTACAGAAAAAACATCACCCACGAGATAAACCGACTTGAAAAAAATTACGGCTACAGATAGAAAGGAATTTTTACAATTTGCAAAAACTGATGTTCCTATCTCCACAATGCATTAGATTGATATTCGATTTCGAGTACTTCTGCTTGCTCTCTGTCGCTGAAAATTGACATGCAGGACTTCACCCAGACACTAAGCGATTATCATAACTCAAACCGAACTCAAAGCTTCTTGCTCGAGAACTATTCGAGAAAAACTGATGTTCCTATCTCCACAATGCATTAGATTGATATTCGATTTCGAGTACTTCTGCTTGCTCTCTGTCGTCCTGCATGTCAATTTTCAGCGACAGAGAGCAAGCAGAAGTACTCGAAATCGAATATCAATCTAATGCATTGTGGAGATAGGAACATCAGTTTTTCTCGAATAGTTCTCGAGCATGAAGCTTTGAGTTCGGTTTGAGTTATGATAATCGCTTAGTGTCTGGGTGAAGTCCTGCATGTCAATTTTCAGCGACAGAGAGCAAGCAGAAGTACTCGAAATCGAATATCAATCTAATGCATTGTGGAGATAGGAACATCAGTTTTTCTCGAATAGTTCTCGAGCATGAAGCTTTGAGTTCGGTTTGAGTTATGATAATCGCTTAGTGTCTGGGTGAAGTCCTGCATGTCAATTTTCAGCGACAGAGAGCAAGCAGAAGTACTCGAAATCGAATATCAATCTAATGCATTGTGGAGATAGGAACATCAGTTTTTTGCAAATTGTAAAAAATCCTTTCTATCTGTAGCCGTAATTTTTTTCAAGTCGGTTTATCTCGTGAGTGATGTTTTTTCTGTAAAAAATCATAGCGGTTGGTGCTTTAAAAGCAAAGATTTTTGTTATTTCCGAATATCGATCTTGAATATCGCTCGGGGAATCCCTGCATAAAAATGTAAATGTCGTTCGTCGAGCCGTCAAGGGAGTAAATCGAGCCACCTCACTCAACTGCTACCTGCTGCAGGCTACAACCTACTTTATTTTGCAATCTGAACCAATACTAACTTAACTAGGCCTAAATAAAAGTTTGGTCTATAAGAATATGTCTATTCATATATAAGCCATAAGCTAAGAGGAAGAGTCAAGAATAATAAATAATAATACCCTACTAAGCCTAAGAGCTCTTAAACTTTGTCTGACTCAGAATATTTCAACTATTATTCTGATTAATAATGCAATTGAATTAAAAGTTGGAACAATGGTTGGAATTCCAACTCCTATTCCAATTAATTATTAAAGGCAATTGTTGGCAATAGTGTAGTTTCGTTCGCAAAATTATTTTTCGTTTAAATTTGAAAGTTTAAAACCAGAAAACAATAACAACAATAAAAAATGATGTTTTAAACCATTCTAGCGATTGTGGCAAAGACAGTGGCAGCCATCAGGTCACACGCATTTAGCTCTAGTTGTGGTAGAGCATTCGCTGGCAGCACTTCATTTGGCGGAATTATCCACAAGGGTCTTGGTGGTCGTCCAGCCATGATGCAATATGTTGTCCAAAATAAAAAGCAGATATTAGCAGCTTCTCAGCTAAAGGGAAACAGTTCAAGCCCCCCCCCCCAACTTGAGCCCCTTTTGATTTTTTTAAACTATTTTTTCCATAGACAACTTGCGTTTCAAGTAGCATTCGAGTGTGGCACAGATTTAATGAAAAAAGTATATTAATAGAGTGCCCATTTGCTTTAAAGTTCTGTGACCAGTGAGCTCTGGCATAGTTGCTAGAATGGTTTAAAACATCATTATTATTGTTTTCTAGTTTCAAACTTTCAAATTTAAACAAAAAAAATTTTGCAAACGAAATTGCACTAGGCCTATTGCCCAATTGTTATTTAGGCTATTTGATGACTAGACAAATAGCAACATTGTTATTTGTCTGGTCACCAGACAAATAGCCATTTTGTTATTCATCTGGTTAAATTGCTATAAACAAATTTTCTAGGCCTACTTTAATTTAAAGTTTAAAGTATTTCTTAACTAATTAATATTCTGGATTTTTAAGAGCTATTTTTTCCTATCTTAATTAATATATTGTTATACTTAGTTAATAAGCCTAGGATTATTGGGTAATATATACTCATATATATGTAGGCCTATATTAGTATATAGAATTAACTTGCTTAAAAAATTTTCCATATTGAATGCATGATTATTGAAACTTCTCATTAAGTTCAGTTTGATTTTTATACCTCCTCATGCCTTATTATCTTCTGGTATGTTTTGCCTCATAAAAGGGTGCGTAGCATAAAAGGGTACAAGCTATATAAGACAAGAAGCAATCAGACTAAGTGTGATTAGACATACACTAGTATAACAATATATTAATCAAGATGCAAGTTAGAAACCTTTAAAATCTAGAAAGATTTATTAAAATATATATAAGTAATAATATCCATTTAACTGGACAAATAACAGTTGCCATTACTAAATGATAATAGTCTAAACTAAGTATCATTTGGCTCATTCCATATAAGCACGGTCGTAACATGACAGACTATTTTTACTTATAAAATGAAATATAATAATAGAATATACTAAACCAATATTTAAATGAAAGATAATTTTGTCAAGAATATTTTTATAGAGTTTCATGTAGATATCATCATTAGTATAGATGCTATTAAACCTTAAATGGCACTTATGGTCGTAACAATAGGATTTTTGACATATAGAAACTAAAAGGTAAAAGTCTTATAACATTTTTTATTTTTGATATTTTGCAATACATTTTTTAAAATTTGACTAACAACATCTTCAGTAATCATACTCTTTTTGTAGAATATATAAACTCAAAAGGCAACAAAGATACAAAAGAAAAGGCAGCCTTATGGTCATAACATTATGGTCGTAACTTATTTTTTTCTGTCAATTCAGTAACTTTGAGGTACCAATATATTAAAAATATAATAGATTATTTGGTCACCAATACTTTTATCTGATGATGCAAGTACTATACTTTTATCTATAGTTTGTTTCAACCTTCCAAAGCTTTCTATTTGTTTTTAAAAGGTACACAAACTTAATGATGTCTTTTGCTTAGAAAAATGTCCAAATTTTTACAAAAATGACTTTTTGCCACTTGATAACATACTAATCCAACATTTTATCATTTATTTATTCTTAGATTGTAGATATTACACATAAAAAACATTTGGTAAAAAAAATTGGCTGATAAGGCAATGGCAAGCAAAAATATTGACTTTTTTCTATTTTCCAAAAATGTTCATCTTATATGGAATGAGCCATTTCGACTCTTATTCTAACTAATAATTGGCCAATCCTATGATTCAATCTCAGGATCAGAAAAATACAGATTTTAAAGCTTTTAGGTTGAAATTTTAAGGCCAAATATGCGCTTAATGTATTTTTGCTTCCATTTTGATTGTTATAGAAATAATGATCCTTTTGTAGATGAAAAACAGCATTATATTGTAACATAATTAGTAAGTAGTATGAAAGTATTAAATAGTAGTAAAGAAGCTACTCATATATCAACATTTATATTGGAATAAATTTCACATTTAAATCTGTAATTTAAGGTTTAAAAAGGTGCCATAGGACATAAGAAACTTTAACAGAAATAAGCACAGTATAATAAACTAGTTGTAGGCCCAATTATGTTTATATTACAACACTTTATATAAAAAAAAACTAAAATTTTGAATTACAATTAAATTACAATTTTTTTCTTAGAATAAGTGATCTTATATATATTACTATACTATTATTTGTGTTATATATATATTTATACAAAGTTTTAAATTATTATAGAATATAAACCCTATATATAACATGTCACTCATGATATTGCGCCCAAGTATGCAAGGGTTGCTACAAAAGTTTCTGGACTATTGTTTGCCCTAAGTACAAATTGTCTGATTTGGCTAAATCTATTTATAGCCAGTTTAGCCATAGACAAAATATGTCTTTGAGGTCTGTGTGGACAAGTCTAGCATAGCCTAAAGCAAGGTCAAGTATTAAAAAACTATTGATACAATTTGAAATTTAGAAAAAAGTGACAAAATGAGTTATCCAAAATATTTTGGAGTTTGAATCTAAGAGAAGTCAGCCATATTATCATAGCATGCCAATGATAAAGTAAAATAGCAATGCAGAGCTTTGATAAAGTGCATCTACATTAAGGATAAAATAAAAAAATGTGATCTAGAGTCAATAAATTAGCTGTTCATGCATAGATATTTCTTTAAAAAACAGCAATTTTAAAATAGCTCTTTTAGTTTATGTGTTATCTAAAAATTTCCATTTCTTTAAGTGTTTCCTTCTTGTAGAACCACCTATATGTATAGAAAAATTCATAATGAGGGTAAGAAATATGCTGGAATTTTCTGGCATAGATATAACTATAGAGGCTATATTCTAGATTATAGTATATGTGGAAACAAGGCCTAGTTATAAAAATATATAAGGTTGGATAAATTTGCATTTATTTTTTTAATATACAAGGGGTTTCCCAAAAGTTCCCAGAATGTCTAACGTAGCTCTTCAACGGAGCCATGAAATTTCACGCCCATGGTGTCAAAGAAAACAAATTTTGTCTCAAAGAAAACAAAGCTAAAATCATGTTGATATCTTTTTTTATTCAGGAGCTGCAAGCAAGCAAGCACTTTGAAAGCAAGCGCTTGGTATGAATTATCTGCACTCATGCAAAAGCTCAGATTAGCTTTATGAGCATTTCTGCTTTTTTTCCATAGACACTACCACATCTTTCTAACACGTCAGTAGCACAAATTCAAAATGAAAATATCCAAAAATGGAGATGAAATATTATTTTCATTGATATGTCAGGTTGTGTAACACTACCACTGACCTTTGTGAACGTTTCTTGCTGCAACTCCTAAATAAAAAAAAATATCAACATGATTTTAACTTTGTTTTCTTTGTGACAAAATTTCCTTTCATTTGACACCGTGGGCATGAAATTTTATGGCTCTATTAAAGAGCTACGTTAGACATTCCGGGAACTTTTGGGATACCCCTCATATATGCACAATATCTAACCAATCTAGATAGGTAATAAAGTGACTAAATGCTACAAAACCAATTAACCAAGTACCAAAAGTTATATCATATTATTTGTCACCTTACTAAAATATTTTAGTCAATAATTCTATTGTTTGTTACATTAAATTTTCATTGAATTCAATTAAATTGAAGGGTTAAAGTTTTAAATATCAATATTTAGTTTTATAATACTATTGAGTATTATATTAGCAAATTAAGTAAAAGTAAATTAAAAAACTTGCTTCTGGCAAAACTTAGTCTGATCACAAATTAGAAGAAATTTTTTCAACAAAATAGGAAAATAGATCTGAATATACTTTATTTGTCAAAGCAAAGCAAAATATTATATTCATATATACTGTTTATTGAATTAGTGCTGCTAAATATTTTATAATTAATCATAATTCATCATTTTAGCTGATAATATAATAAATTTGTGTTGTTCCAGTTATGCTAAATATATTAATTATATTCACATGAGGTTGTTTTGTTTAAGTAGTGTTGTGTTGGCCTTGTTGAAAATGTTATTGTACAAAAGCAAAGTAAAGTGGAAACAAACATGCAGCTTACTTGACTCCAATTTTTTTCTCCAATGGTCAGCTGATAAACCATAAAATCCGCTTTCATGCTCGCCGCTGTCCCAGTCACGCCATGAGTCTGCAGCGCAAGAAGGACACCGCGCCCAGTCAGCGGTTCTTCGAGCACCCGGAGGTGATCGCCGAGTTCGACACGGTCCGCACCTGGCTCACCCGCAATCACAAGAAACTCATGCAGACGGAGCCGCCAACCAACAAGAGCCTGGCCTCCATCTGCTACCAGCTGCTCTGCTTCCAGGAGGAGCAGGTCCGCCGCCAGGCAAAGTCGCCGCCGTATCCGACCCGCCTGCCCGGCCGGCTGTTCCTGGACTTCCAGCCCGGCGGCGCGCTCTGCCAGATTTTCCTGACTGTGTTCCGCTTCAAAGGCGAGCAGGGCTGGCGCAGGCTGGACTTTCACAAGGCCTCCTGGCTGGAGAAGAATCTGGAAATGCTGGCGCTGATGCGCAAGGAGCTGCTGGACTCCAAGCTGTGGTCGCTGCCGCGGGTGCACATCAAATCGGACGTGCCCGAGGACATCCGGACTCGCCTGCTGGACATCTGCCAGCGACACGGCCTCGAGCTGGCTGACACCGAGGAGGGATGCACACACCTGGTGTACGGCCCGGCCAGCGCTGCCCCGGCCGCCGCCGCCCAGCAGCTGCTCGAGGACAAGGTCACCCCGGCCTTCAAGGAGGGCAAGCACTCGGTGGTGCATTGGAAGGGCACCGTGTCCAGCTATGATGTGTTCTACACCAGCCCCGCTGAGCTGGAGGTTGAGGTAATCAGCATGGGATAAATTCCAGCTCAGGCGATTCTGGGTAAAGAGATTCGCCCATCTCATTTCCTCTCTAATCTGCGATTCGTTCTTTATGCAAGGACTTGAGATTCCTTCTCCATTTCTGAATGAGATTTCCTCTCTCTGTTCCGACTATGAGATTCCCTCTCCACCTAGAATATGAGATTCCCTCCATCCCGCATATGAGATTCCTTCTCCATTCTGAACAATATGAGATTTTCTCTCCACCCAGAATGAGATTTCCTTCTCCACCCAGTGTATGAGATTCTCTCTACCTGAGACACTGAGATTCCCTCTACCTGAGACACTGAGATTCCCTCTACCTGAGACACTAGATTCTCTCTACCTGAGACACTAGATTCCCTCTGCCTTAGACACTAGATTCCCTCTGCCTGAGACACTAGATTCCCTCTGCCTGAGACACTAGATTCCCTCTGCCTCAGACACTAGATTCCCTCTGCCTCAGACACTAGATTCCCTCTGCCTCAGACACTAGATTCCCTCTGCCTCAGACACTGAGATTCCCTCTGCCTCAGACACTAGATTCCCTCTGCCTCAGACACTAGATTCCCTCTGCCTCAGACACTAGATTCCCTCTGCCTCAGACACTAGATTCCCTCTGCCTGAGACACTAGATTCCCTCTGCCTCAGACACTGAGATTCCCTCTGCCTGAGACACTAGATTCCCTCTGCCTGAGACACTAGATTCCCTCTGCCTCAGACACTGAGATTCCCTCTGCCTGAGACACTGAGATTCCCTCTGCCTGAGACACTGAGATTCCCTCTGCCTCAGACACTGAGATTCCCTCTACCTCAGACACTGAGATTCCCTCTGCCTGAGACACTGAGATTCCCTCTGCCTGAGACACTGAGATTCCCTCTGCCTGAGACACTGAGATTCCCTCTGCCTCAGACACTGAGATTCCCTCTGCCTGAGACACTGAGATTCCCTAATCAATCCCACTCCTTCGCCAGGTGACCCGCTGCGTCCCGGACGGTCCCTGGGAGCTGGACGCCGCTTACCTGCTGACGCTGGACGAGCAGTGCGAGTTCCCGCCGGAGGAGGACTTCCTGGTGGAGTACCAGGAGTTCGCCCGGCGCACCGGCCGCAAGCCAGCGGCGCCGCCGCGCTACTACTCGGTTTCCGAGTTCGTGGAGCTCAAGCGGGAGAAGAAAATTCAGAAACGAAAGCGATCGCCTTCGCCGCCAGCCTCGTCAACCGGCGCCCAGGCGGTGGCTGCATCGACGCCTTCGTCGAATTCCCGTTCCGGCGTTGGCGGAACCGCCGGTTCCGGCCGGAAGTCGTCGGCTGCCAACGTCTCGGCGGCGGCGGCAGCTTCCGGCGGCGGCGCTGGCGGCAAGAAGGCGCGCCGGGAGACGGGCGCCTCCGCTGCTGCTTCTGCGACAGGCGGCCAGCCCTCCGGCGAGCCCATGGACGCGGAGGCGCCCGGCGGCGGGTCCGGCCGCGCTGGCGGCGGCGCCGATGAGGACGCGGATGCCACAGCCGCTACGGTCGGCGGCACGGAGGGCGGCGGTGGCGGCAAAGTCGAAGACGGAGAGGATGAGCACGGGCAGGTGAGGTCACACTACTGGTAGTAGTGCAGACAGCCTGTGGGATTAATTTCCGATCTGTTGCTTACCTGGCAGAGGCAACATGAAGCAGTCATTGGGCCTCTTTCACAAGCTCGAAATTTCAAATTTCCGAGGACACTCGGTCTGCACCAAACAACTGCCGACACAATCTCAGAAATAAACCCCGTTCGTAAGCTAAACCCCAGCCCTAACGTAAACCCCAGCCCTAACGTAAACCCCAACCCTAACCTTAACCCCAGTCCTAACCTAAACCCCAGCGCTAACCTAAACTTCACCCTAACCTAAACCCCAGCCCCAACCTCAACCCCAGCCCTAACCTAAACCCCAGCCCTAACCTAAACTTCACCCTAACCTAAACCCCAGCCCCAACCTCAACCCCAGCCCTAACCTAAACCCAGCCCTAACCTAAACCCCAGCCCCAACCTAAACCCCAGCCCCAACCTAAACCCCAGCCCTAACCTAAACCCCAGCCCTAACCTAAACCCCAGCCCTAACCTAAACCCCAGCCCTAACCTAAACCCCAGCCCCAACCTAAACCCCAGCCCCAACCTAAACCCCAGCCCTAAGCTAAACTCCAGACCTAACCTAAACCCCAGACCTAACCTAAACCCCAGCCCTAACCTAAACCCCAGACCTAACCTAAACCCCAGCCCTAACCTCAACCCCAACCTAAACCCCAACTCTAACCTAAACTTCACTCTAACCTAAACCCCAACCCCAACCTAAACCCCAACCCCAACCTTAACCCCAGCTCTAACCTAAACCCCAACTCTAACCTAAACTTCACTCTAACCTAAACCCCAACCCCAACCTAAACCCCAACCCCAACCTAAACCCCAACTCTAACCTAAACCTAAAATTTTCAGACTGCCGCTGGCGGTGACGTGACGGTGACTGAGCAGGCGCACGTCATCATCGTGCCCTCCTACGCCACCTGGTTCGACTACAACTCCATCCACGCGCTGGAGGAGCGCGGCCTGCCTGAGTTCTTCACCAAGGGCAAACAGAGCAAAACTCCTGAGGCCTACCTGGCCTATCGCAACTTCATGATTGACACCTACAGGCTCAACCCGCAGGAGTACCTCACCTTCACTGCCTGCAGGCGGAATTTGCATGGCGACGTGTGCGGCATCCTCAGGGTGCACGCTTTCCTGGAACAGTGGGGCCTCATCAACTACCAGGTGAGGCTGAACTTGAGTCTGGGCTTGCGTTTGAGCCTTTGTTAGACCCCACAGTAGAGTTTGACTCTTTGTCCGACCCCACAGTAGAGTTTGAGTCTTTGTCCGGCCCCACAGTAGAGTTTAGGTCTTTCTCCGGCCCCACAGTAGAGTTTGAGTCTTTGTCCGGCCCCACAGTAGAGTTTAGGTCTTTGTCCGACCCCATCCGCACTTGTCAAGTAGAAGCTCGCCGATTTCCCAGGTTGACAACGAAGCCAAGCTCGCCGCTCTGGGGCCGCCGTCAACCTCGCATTTCCACGTGCTGGCGGACACCCCGGCCGGACTGGCGCCCGTCAACCCGCCATTCAAGCCCGCTCCGCCCTTCCTCAATGTTGGCGGCGGCAACGGCGGAACCGCTGTCGTCACCAGCGAAGCTTCAGTATCAGCCGCCGCCGCCACCGCCGCGGTGCCCGCCTCAACCGCAGCCTCTACGACAACCACAACAGCGACTGTGACCTCCAACGGTCATGGGGTCTCATCTGCGGCTTCCGCTGCGGACAGTCCCGCGGTGTCTGCTGCAGCTGCCAGCGGCGACTCCCAGCAGGGCAGCGGCACCGGAGTGCCCGGCGGCACGGCGGCGATTCAGTCGCAACAGCAGCAGCAACAGGCGCCGTCGGCTCAGTCGGCAGCGCAGTCCGCCGCCGGACAGAAGTCCGAGGCGAGCTCGAAGCTGCCGGACAAGCCGCCGGCCAGCCGCAAGTCGGACTGGACTGACCAGGAGACGCTGAGCCTGCTGGAGGGCCTCGAGCTGTTCAAAGATGACTGGAACCGAGTGGCCGAGCACGTGGGGTCCCGCACCCAGGAGGAGTGCGTGCTGCACTTCCTGAAGCTGCCGATCGAGGATCCGTTTTTAGAGGGCGCCGAAGAGGCGCTGGGCCCGCTGATCCACCAGCCGATTCCCTTCAGCAAGGCCGGCAACCCCATCATGTGCACCGTGGCCTTCCTGGCTGCCACTGTTGATCCCAGGATTGCCAGCGCCGCCACCAAGGCTGCTCTGGACGAGTACGCCAAGATGAGGGACGAGATTCCCAACTGCGTGCTCAAGGCTCACCAGCAGAGCGTCGGCGCCAACAAGGAGGCCTCCGCGGCCGCCACCAGCTCGCTGGGCAACGGAGCTCCGCCTGCTGCTGCTGCTGACAAGTCTGCTGCCTCCGAGGACGCCGCTTCCGCTGCTCTGGCTGCCACGGCTGACGCTGCGCCACCAGCTGCTGTCGCATCCGCCGAGTCCGCCGGCGACGCCGCCTCTGTCAAGAAGGAAGGCGACGACTCCGGCGGTGCCCCGGCCGCCGCTGCTTCCTCTGAGTCTGTCGCCGCCGCCGCCGCGAAAACGAATGGCGACGAGCCGGTGACGACTGATCCCGCTGCAGGTGAAGCCGCCAAGCCCAAGAGTCCTCCGGCTGCTTCCGCAGCTGCTGCTGAGGTTGCCTCAACCGAAGCCGGCGATAAGGAGCCGGCTGACGCGGCCAATGAGACCAGCGGCCAGCCGCCCGCTGCCGCCGCCGCAGCCCCGGCCGATCCCAAGGAGACGATGAGCGCCGCTGCCGCGTCCGTTCTGGCCGCCGCTGCTGTCAAAGCCAAGCACCTGGCCCAGGTGGAGGAGAAGAAGATCAAGAGCCTGGTGGCCTCGCTGGTGGAGACCCAGATGAAGAAGATTGAAACCAAACTGCGCCACTTCCAGGAGCTGGAGGCGCTGATGGACCGAGAGCGGGAAGTGCTGGAAGCCCAGCGACAGCAGCTGCTGCAGGAGCGCCAGGCCTTCTACCAAGAGATGAACCGCGTGGCCGAGCAGCGCGCTCGCCAGCTGGCCGCTCAAGAAGTCCGCCAGCAGCAGCAGCAGCAGCAGCAATTGGCTGAGCAGACTGCTCAGGCATCGACTGTGCCAACTTCCGATTCCGCCATGCCTCCGCCGCCACCGCCGCCGCCCCCGACGTCGCAGCAGCCGGCAACTCCGCAGCCTCCTTCGCTGTCCGCCCAGCCGCAACTGCCGGCCGCCCCGCAGGCTTCGAGTGTCGCCTCGGCTGCCGGAGCTGCGGCCGGTCCGGCTGTTGAAGCTCCTCAGGGCGCTGAGTCAACCGCCGCCGCTCCTCCGACTCTGTCCGCAGCCCTCGACGAGGCCCCAGCGTCTGCGCCGGCCGCCGCTTCGGTGACCCCCTCCGGCGATTCTGTGACGTCGCCGGCGGCGCCTCCGCCGCCTTCGTTGGCCTCAGAGGCGCGCGGCGCCGCGCCCTCGGACTCGGAGATGCCCCCGGTGCCGGACAGGGCGCCAGAGCAGCCGCCTGCCGCTGCCCAGGCGGAGGGGCCGCAGCCAATGGAGACGGACCAGGCCGGGCCGCAGTAGCGGCTTTCCCGTTTTCGGCTTGTGAAACTTTAATTTGAATTTCGATAACAAAACTCTGAACCGAATAATCTGTTAGCCGTATTATTCCCAGTGCTGAGTTGTCTCCGTGCAAATGTACATATCGTATTGCCGGCACTGGCTGGCCTTGTTGCACCCAGCGCGTTCTGCCTGCACCACCAGCATCGCCGTTTTCATTGTTTGATGTTATAAAAATTTAATAGTTTCTCAATGCTGTTTATTCAACTGTTTATCGTTTGCTTCTGCGTCTGTATCTGTGGCGCTTGTCTGCCGTGCTTGTTTAGTATATCTGGGCGTGGCGATAGAATCCCCAGCAGTGCAATCCGGTTCCGAGTCTTACTGACCCCCCCCCCCCCCTGGTATCCGTTGTAAAGTTCGGCCGCTGCTACCAATGCTCTATTAGTATTTGTTATAATATTATTATTATTATGCAATCTAGTTACAATACAGTAAGTTCAACTACAAATCTTTATAGCGCACGAGCGTAAGAGTGTTGCATGCACTGATTTTTTAAAATGTAAAGCAGCTTAATCATTCGCTGTCCGTCATCCCGATGTCTAATTTTAGTAATTTATGCATTATTACTGTTATAAATGTTATTAATAAATTGCCGTTATTAACCTATTTGTATTAGTCGAATTCTCATCAGTGCGTACATGGCGGGTGGCTGTCTTTTCTGCTGTTTGCTTTTTTGTATCTATTGGCTAAAAACTATATGAGCTACAAAGAAGACTGCAAACAGGAGAAGATCTTGTGCTTGGATACGCATTTGGGATTGCAGTAATGATGCACCTGTATATTATTACATGCAAGGACTGTGCCTTTAGGTTCCGATCCTGTTACTTAACTCGTTTTGCCTTTTTACCAGTATCCATGGCTTCTATGCAGATTATTGGGTGATGGACGACTGCATGCCGTGGTCGTGGACTCATATGAGAGGCCGCGGTTAGTTAAAGGCTATGGGCTACATGATACGGCCTATTGATGTATACATGTACATATATCGCACGCTCATTAACAGCCCCTGTGATGTGCCAGATCACGCTACCACCAATTTCCGACCAAATTTTTATCTCTATTGATTCGATCTTAACTTCAGAAGTGCCCTAAGAAGAGGAAGTGTGCTAATCGAGTCTTCGGTGGTGCCAACCAAAAACCGGTGAGGGATCGTGGGTCAAGACCAAAATGGGGGCCGGAGGGAGCGGGCCTGTATTTTGGCGGAAGTTTACTTTGCCTCTGGCGTACCGCGAATGTACATGTACATGTATTCCGAAATTATAGTCAGCTGCGCAAAAGCATATCTGCATGAAATAATTGCTCCCTTCTGGAATCATTTAATCAATATCTTTTTTCAAGTTTTAAAACATCCTTGAGTCATTGACAGGAGCTGAGGCTCTCGAACGATATCTGTAAAAGAAAATTATCCCCTAGTGTGGAGCAAGTGTAAGTGACGATTCTAACTATCAAATCTGTCTTTATCAAGTTCTTGGTACGTTTTTCAAAAATATTGCTATGTTTTTTGCAATGCTATGTGGCTGTCTGCTTTGCCTACCTTCGAAAAATTATATACTGAGTTATAGACCTTACTCGTAGTGTGGCGCGAACTCAAGTTTCCAAAAAATAGAAACCGCCAGTAAGTCCGAGCTCGAAGCAGCCGGACAACGGACAAGCCGCCGGCCGTCGGCCGCAAGTCGGCCACCTTTAGCTTTAGTGGCGCGAGCGAGTGTCGTGTGTCTATGATGTGTTGTTGATCCTGATATTAGCTAATCTGGGCTTTAACAAAAAGGTTAGATTAAATCTGGGAAATTGTCACAATCTAGATAATTTGATCAGCTGCAGCATCATACTCTAATAATGTAGGCCGTACTTATTAATTAAATGCATAGATTTTTACAAATTTTATCCATAGGCGCCCTAGCCTCTAGGCATAGGCTAGGGCCTAGCTACTATGCCTAGTCCTAGCTCCTAGTTATAATATTTTTTTAAATTAGGGCCTATATTCTATAATTTAATTATAAATTATAATTATAAGTATTATGTTTTCCTCTTTTATTACACATTGAAATATCAAGCTAAAGTTGAAATTATCTTTATAATATAATAGTAGGGCCCTAATATAGTTTTATATGACGAAATAAGTTCTCTAGAGGCCCTATGCCTAGGATAGCTCTAATAGGCCTATACTATATTATTCCTACATTTTTTTAATTTAGGAGATATTTGGATTTGGCCTTGTCTTTTACTATTGGTTTAGGGCCTAGTTTATTGCCAAAAGAATACTTGACTAAATGGTAAATTGATGGCATATATCACAATATACTAACTAAACTGTGACAATTAGGCCTAGGCTTAATGAAGATGACATAGTCCTAGGATCAAATGATGAAGACGAAAAACATATAAGCATTACTATGCATTATTGAGCATTACATATATGCTTACTAAGCATTATTATAAGAATTACTATAAGCAGACATTAGAGTATAAGACCATCTAAATGGCAGAAAATGACATCAAATAAACTATTATAGAATGGCATTGCTTTCACTAAAGCAGCCCTTTTTGGGGCCACCTCAACTGACAATCACAAAATAATAGCCTATATCTATATGTAGACCCTAGACCTTAAACCTTGTAAATATTATAAGCCTAGGCTATAATTCTAATTAGGCCATAGTCAGGAAGGTGGCCTCTAAGGGGAAAAATTCCTGCGCACACAAAGGGTCTTGGTGCACATTGGCGCACAAGCGCGGCACACACAAAGGGTCTCAGTGCACATTGGCGCACAAGCGCGGTGCACACAAAGGGTCTCAGTGCACATTGGCACACCCACACTCTGGATCATATAGTATACGCCCGAAAATTTGGGCGTGCATTGGCCTTGCACGCCAAAATTAGGCATGCATAGTTGGCGTGCATCACTCTTGAAAAAAAAGTATGTGTGCACACCTGGCGTGCACTTTATAGAATCACAAGTAAGAGTTATTGTAAAGTAGAAAAAAGATGAAAAAAGTTCATTTTTAGGTGCAAATTTCAAGCTTTCCAGTTTTTTCCAGCTCGTAAAAGAGTATTTAAACAAATCTTTGTGTGTATAAACTTTTCGCTATAAATAGTATCGCCAAAAAAGCTTTAAAAGCAACAAAATTATCTAATAATAAGGGTCTGCTATGCAATTTAAAAAAGGTCTTTTATTGTCACAATGTAAAAAAGGTCATTTATTGTTGCAACACTGGCGTATTTTTGAGAATGGACATGCACCAATTTTTTTGGCATGCATTTGTAATTATTCAATTTTTGAATAACGGCGCATAGATGGTGCACAGATTGTCCCTCTAAAATTTATTCCTGTGCACACTGCCACTTTCCTGACTATGGTAATTAGACAACTAGGCCCAAGTTTACTTATTTAGTCATAAAATAGTCTAGCCTAGGCCTAATTTGAAGTTTGAAAGAGGCCTCAAGTTTTTTCTTATCATTTTTTGGACTTGGCCTATTAATGCCAAAAAATTAAATAGGCTCCTAAATCCTTAAAAAGGCTTAAATTTTACAAAATATATTAGAAAAATAGGACCTATTAGGCCCTAGTATTGCAAATATTATAAAATTATAAAACTAAACTAGCCTATGCCTAAATAAGAATGAACTATATTCAATGTTTTTTTTGATAAGTAAAAATATTTCTATTTCCTAGCAAAAAATTCTTGCAAGTTTGTTTTTTGTTGTTTGCCACTTTTTTAATGTCTACTATCTACTTATGTTTTTTTCAAGGTAGGCCTATTTAGAAAGCTAGAGCATTTTAATAGATAATAGAACCATTTTGGTATAGCCTTTTAATTTTAGTTTTTTGCTATATAAGGCCTAAGTGTTAGATGAATATTATGCATTTGCTTTTTCATATGAAGTCTAAAGGAAACAAAACCCCTCAATTATTGGTGCAATAGCAGGGCTAATTACAGGCTATTATTTTCATACTTTGCTATCTAAATTTAAATCATTCCAACCTACAAAATGGCATTTTGTCTATACAAATACTAAGCTACACACACATTATATTGCAAATGGGCTAGATTAAATTGACCAATGACTAGCTATGCTTGTATAGTAGAATTTAGATAAATATGTATTTTGGGCAGGTTGCCTAGGTAAAAACATGATTGAAATGCCTACACATGATGAATATTGACAAATCACATGCCACCACAAATGCCTTGCTCAAAGGTTTGATCCATTTTGTTGTCACTCAAAAGCTGAATGCCTTCCTTCGCAATGCCACAAAGTGACTTTAGGGTGGAAGCAAATGAAAGCCCAGGTGTTAATACAAAATGGACCAGATCTAGTCCATCTTCTGGGAGGCTGAGCCGGCGGAAATTCTCAAAAATATCCGCAAGTTGACGGATATCCAACTCAAGGTAGCAGAGCATATAATGACGCTAGTTAACCGCATCAAATTCACGCCATGTTTTTTGAGCATGCTTATACTCTGGTATGCTGCATTTGCAGTTGTTCAATCAATTGAAAAATTGCTCTCAGCTAGGCAAGTTGTGTATCACTGAGTACATGACTATTAGAAAGATATTTGTATGGGAATACTCCCTTTGAAAAAAGGACTTCATGGCTTACGTTTGGGAAATGCTCACGCATTTGAGCCATCACTATGCACACATCTTCCGGCAAAGTTGCAATTAGTTGTGCAATGCTACTGTGTAAAAACTGCCAGCTGTCGATAAACGGAAGCGTGAAGTTTAGTGGCCTTATCTTACTATCCTTTTCATATTCATCAATTTCAACCTGCATTGATAGGTATGCCTTGGCTATTTGCGGGATGATGCTGATTTTCCAGCCAGGCATATCACCAAGGGCGGTTGAGAAGATGAGGTGCAGATCATTGCCACGCAAGTTGTGTAGAACAACTGGTAGAAAGTGGCGCTTTAGTCTGGCGAGTTTGTTGCATGAACTACAGGCAGCACCACGGAATGCACCAGTCAAGTGATTGTGGTCCCAGTGTTTCTCACTAGAAGAGAGAATACTTTCTTCACAATAGTGGCAGCAAACAGCCTCATTTAATTTTCTAATGTCTGATTCATGTTTAACGGCTGGCTTATGACTGAACTCCTTGTTTCAGTCATAAACTTTTCGAGCCAACTGCTCCAGAGACAAAAAATTCCTTGACGCATGCGTGTGCATCAGAACTGCAAAACAGAGCTACATCCTCGCAAGGCCTACGCAACTGGCTAATTCCCTCTCAGGAGATTGTGATGTAGCCTGCAGCAGCTGGCACGTGCTCTGTTAGCTTTGTGATTGATGCATCATCTACAGCAGTAGTTGGAACGTTGAGTACTTCAAAGTCGGCGTAGACGACAAAAGGAGGGCTCAGTGTCGTCTCCCTGGACTTGAAGTGCAGGCAGGAACTTTCTGACTCAGGCATAATCTCCTTAATGGAGATCGAATGTTGGAGATTGCAATGCACTTGGTGTGATTGTAGATCTTTTTCGGTTCGAAAATAATTCAAGCATCGTTCACACCACTTTCGATTTCGAAAACCCCCTTTGCTGTCGAACAACCAATCGAGGCTTGACACCGCACACCAGTGGGCAAGATTGTTGGTGTCGATCCCATCATTTTCCTGCTTGTCATCCTCTTCACTGCTATCTTCTGAGTCCCTGTGAGACAATGTTGACTGCACCAACATGAGTAGCACAATCTTCCGAGATGTTGCCAATTGTGCCCTGGGTTGGCGGATCACTGAAGGCTCCGAATTCTTCCATGTTAGAACCATGAAACGAATTTCTTTGTTTCTCTGCTCAATCGCTTCTAGGTCACTTATTGAGACTGGCAGATTAATACCTGTCAAATCGATTTCCGCCTCCCAGTTTTTAAGTCGACAATCTGTGACCCGACTTCTTCACGGTGGGATCATCACAATGAAGATAAGCCGAGCAGGCAAAGCGGAAACAGTCATTTCCATTACTCGGTGGATTAATGAGAGCCTTTTTATTTAGTAGCTCAATAGGCAAGGAAAATTCACTGCATCTACCTGAATAGTATCGAATGCAGTCGGACAAGGCACTGCACAGATCGACGTGGTTGAGACCATCAACAACCCACCCACTGCCATTAGAATTGTAAACGTCAATTTTGCGCTCAAGCTCAGCAAATTTCTGCATCCACCAGTTCTTAAACTCGCATATGCCATTAAGACATACCAGGTGGTGTGTGATGTACTTATTTTCAGCGTTAATAGGCAATACATCCGTTCCAGCTAGTCTAGTCATGCGAAAGTTGAGCTTGAGTTGTGCGCAAACAGACTGGCCATCAGAAGAGTCGAGTCGCAATTCAAGCACCTGTCCAATGGCGTCTTTGGTCTCACGAAGCAATTCAAACGGATCGCATGGCACAGTCGGAATAAAGCGCAGCACTTGAAAGAGATTGTTGTGCGCTGTTGATACGATTGCAGATCGGAATGGGATTCCTGATAGACGGATGAGGAAATAAAATATGGTATAGAATTTAAAGCAAAGTGTACTAAATATTTTTGAACAAAGCCAATTTTAAATTTTCAGTTTTAAATTTTTAAAATGTACTGTCCTTTTAAGAAGCAAATCCCATGGCGTTTTGATATGATTCAGATAGCTATGGAAATTGGCATATCGGTAATCAGTGGATCGGAGCTTGAGAATCCCAACAGTTTGAAATTTGCTCATAGATTTACTCAACTTGGGCGTTTCATTTAAATGAATCATCTGTCTGATTATTTGTGGGGATTTCTCAGATTTGTAATCTATTATTCAAAGAATTCGCAAACTTTATAGTTAATCTAACTCACTGTTGGTCCCAGGTTCAACACTGAAATCGGCGGACTCTAGCAGCGAGCCCTGTCCTGTGGGTTCCCGAACCGAATCCTCCATCAGACAGTAGTCAGTTCGATGGAAATGATTGAAAATCAAGTCTGGCATGTTTTTTCATCAGCCTTCAAAGCCGTTATATGCTCGTATTACGAGCTTTTTATTTTAAAAGAAATTATAAAAATTAGTGAAAACAAATAGAAACACAAAGCTTTGAACAAAATTGCTTGATAGATAATTGAAAATTATGCATAGAATAACTTGCATTTACTTTCAGCTTGCAAAAATTTTTGGGGTCCCAGAAACGACAATAAACAACACGTAAACGGTAGAGCATACTACGACCCTATAAGTTTACAGCCGAAAGACCACAATGCTCATTTTAGATAGGATATGCCCCATTTCACACCTCTTTAGTGTATGAGAACATAATCCCTGTAATGAGAGATCCCATTAGCTAATTCGAAACAGTAATTGCTTCAGATAATTGGTTTCAAAGCTGCAATTGAACTATAGCCACTGCACTTCTTGATTTCGTAATAAGCTACATATATTGCATTTGATAGATATCCTAGTCTTTCAGCTAGCTGTTAATTTCTACACATTAAACGCTACAAACTATATACAATACACATTTAAAATTGCACATTATCTTTTACCCATGATTACCGCTAATTAGCAATCTACCCATTAAAAAAATTAAATGCAAAATTATGAGTTGCTAAGCCGGATTCAAAAGTTACCCCCGAGGTCAACCAAGTATTCCCCCACACATACATGCGCGACCTCCAAAATTCGGTCGGCCGTGCGACTTAGTTTTAACAAAAATGCGACGTAGTTGTTGGCCAAAAATGCGACTTACATGTAAAAAACCGCAAATAACGCAACTTTGGGTAAACGGCAGGAGTAACTATGACTGTCTTATAAAGCCAAAATGCCTTGTCAGCTACTTAGTACCACTACTTCGTGTTTTTCGCGTGGGCATTTTTGCGACTTCCATGGTTGGCCGCCAAATCGGTCGGCCGGATCGGCCGACTCGGCCGACTGTTGCGCATGTATGCCCCCACAACACTGCTAGGAAGGACGAGCTGAATAGACACGAAGGCTGCTGCTGCAATCCAGAAGAAGCCGTCTCAGCCGCACCCGTTGTTGCCCCCGCCATTGCTTCCGCATCCATCGTTGATGGTTGAGCAGGGCCAGATTCCAGCTCGCAGAGAATGTCAGAAATACAGTTTTCTGGCATCATCATCGTCCAAGCCTGCTCAAGATTCTTTCCAGCTGTTGTACTCACGACTCTCAGGAAGGGTGTGTCTACGAGGGTCAGAGTACGCGGGCCCGTGCTGGCCTGCGTCAGGGCGCGAGTGTCCGCACGGGACCCTAAGTCTGGGGCGTCAGGACGCACCCAAGTGGCCGGCACACGCGTGGACGCTGTGATGTCGATCAACTTCAGCAGGGCGTCAAAGCGCACGAGCTGGCGGGCTTACAGTACAGGGTGGTCCCTGGCAGACTACCTGGCCAAGTCCCCCCTTAGTCGGCGTCAGGACTGTCCCTGCTACAGCCCCTGAAATGAAGGAGACAAGGCAGTGACTTACTTCACGTACAGCTCGCCCTTGCGCGTGCGGTCAATTAATTGCAGCTGAAGTCTGTTCGCGGCTGGCAGACCCGACGGTCAATGTTTATTGTTTGTTGTCTGTGTGGTAGGGGGACGGTCTACAAAAACGGTAGTCGTCGTTCCGGGCCTGCGTTGGAGAGCGCAGAAAACACACGGGCGGGCAGCCAATCACGGCGCAGCTGAGGGAGGAGCAGCCCGGGGCGAGGGCCAGACAGGGCGGCTCAGCCAACCAGTGCACAGAGAACACAATGGCAGCTAAGCGGCTTACACCGCTGAGCATATAACGCCAAAACAAATACGGTATGCCGCGTGGGGGGGGGGCAGAGTGCACTTTGGCAGGGCAAGCGCACGAGCACAACATAGCTACTGGGATGGCGGCCTGCTGCTGCTGTTATGTGTGTGTGTAAGGCCCATAGACTACTGCTGGCCTTTCGGCCTTCCTGCCTCGAATCCAACGCCAGAAGTTGAGCGCCCTCTCGGCCTTGTTGTTAAGATCCGCAAGCTCCCAAATGTGATGTCCATCTCCTCTCTCTTCCTCCGGGTCGCCGGGCAATTCATCAGGTGTTCGATACTTTCCTCCTGCGATTCGCATTCCAGGCAGTTACTATCCTCGGATCTTCCGATGCGCTTCGCATAGTTGGCGAGCTCCAACGAGTGGCCCGTGCGGAGTCTTCTGAAGCTGGTGGCCTCTTCCCGGCAACATTCTTCCCGGTCACATTGTCTTTTCTACACTTAACTCCTCAAGGAACGCCGTATCTAATTCGGGCAGCTCAGCACAATCTTCATCTGTCGTGACGTGACAACGAGCAGCTCAGCGGTGATCGGCTGAGAAGCAGCAGCGGCGGCAGGCAGCTCAGTGGTGACCGTCATCAATGGCCGACCGCATTCACTTGAGATCACCTGACTCAGTGAGGTCTCAGGTTCTCGAATTCGCTCAGCAGCCCTAAATTCCTCTTCTTGCTCTGCCACCTCCAAAGCGATGATGCGGGCTTGCTCCCGATCCTCAGCTGAGTTCCAATTTACGACGGTGTGGCTTCCATGTCTTGTTGATTGGTTTCTAGCCGTAAACAGTTCAATCGATCAGCCAGCGGGTGATGCAGCAGGTCTCACGAGCAGTGTGCTCATACGGTTTGAACCCACCGAGTCTGCTTATATTGCAGGTTGTGCAAACCTCATGCACATAGGATGGGCAACGTGTCCTGCTCATTATTGTTTTTCAACAGAATTCCAAACGGTAGAGTTTAAAAAAATCTGACTTTATTGGGGCAATAGAAAGTTTTCAGTCCTTCCTTATATCCAAATCACCAGGCAATTTGCCCCATATGCACACACACAGATATGTTTACACTAGGGGTCACAAAATCCCGTATTCTGTCCATCCCGGGAGTTATATTTTCCAGTACCATCCTTGTCACAACATAGTTATAATGTCATAAAAATGCTGCGACTGACATTTTTATAACGCTTACAGTTATGGTAGGAGCTAAAGGGGTAATGCTAGGCTGGTAATGTAATATATAAAATTATAATAATGATGTTATTATACTCGTAGTATATTAAATATTATAGTAGTATGTTACTACTCGCAATATCAATATTGTAATATGCATATATATATTATGTATGACATATATTGGATTATGTAATGTACATGTATCACTGTGCAAAGCAATATGAATGTATATATTACATTCACAATCACAACCTACTACTGTCTGGGCAGTGGGCATTCACGTTGTCAAGGTTGTCACGACATGCACGATGAGTTCAAAATTTAAAATCAAGGTTAAATTATTTAAACAAGACTGAACTCAACATCAAAGATTTTACAAAGTGGGCAGCGGAGAGTGGACATGGATGCATGCATGTTCGATATTTTACCTAACTGTCTTGCTAAATGCTATTATATCAGACATAATAAAAACATAGCATAAACTTTCCGGGATTGAATCCCGACCCTGTGAATCCCGGGATCCCGGAAAAAGCCCTAGTTTCAGTGACCCCTAGTTTACACGTTACATATGTGTATACACTAATTATTTTCTTATCGTTATTGAACAAAAGTAATAAAACTGATAACATTCCCCGCCCAGTGTACCAGTTAGTTTTAAAGACCGCCACCCCACTCTCCCGCCGCCGAATTCAATAAAAACCAGCAATATCAACAAAAACAAAGCAATAAACGGCGCTTTAAAAGTTCACTTTCACAAAACATTCAGTCCAATTTACTCAAGTGCAGAGGCACCCATGACCAAACGCAGTCACCATCTAAAAAGACTCTCACTGAAATGTTTATTAAAAAATCAAAACTTCCTACAGGACACATTTTACGCAGCCAAATTGCTACGATTTTATTTTTGTTTCAATGGAATGATCGTATAGTCAGCACACAAATGTTTAGGGAACTCTTGTTGAGATGAGAGGCATGGAAGTGAGATTTTTCAAACTTAGGAAAACTTACTGCAATTTACAAACGTGTATTGTCGGCTTAAAACAATGTACTTTGAGTCCAGGAGCAGAGTCCATGGCATGTATTAAAACAACAGCGGCTATGTTCTCTCATTAGGCCCCACGCTATTTCCATGGCTTTCTCTGCAGAGTTCTCCCACATAGGCGCCCGCCCGATGCGGGCCCATGGCTTTTTCATGGTAATTCCTGTGGCAGAGCGCACCAATGCATTTACATAGGCTCCTATGTTCACACACTGTAGGCCCGTGGTTTTCCCACGGAAATTCCTGCGGCAGAGGGCACATAACTCCTACTGTTGTCAAAGAAAATCTGCGAATGACTGATTTGAGCATGGGTAAATTTGGATAGCTTTTTGCTTAGTATATTTTGACTTCAAGAGCAAACACACCATATACTTGAAGATACTATAACTAATCTTACTCTGTCTGTTTTGTCTGTATTTGTTGGAGCCATACAAACCACATCCTCACCCAATGCTGCAGCCAGATGAAGCTTCACAAGCGAGCCAGATCCCCATCGCCCGAGAAATCGCCAGCCCCGTCTGCTGCATTGAATGGGGCAGCCAGAGCCTCAGATTTGAGCAGTCGGAAACTGCTGACCAGAAGTGAGAACAAGAGGACTCGCCAGCTGATTCAGCGGCTGGAGGAAGCTGACTCTCGCAGCTGCAGCAGCGATGGAGCTGCAGCCGAGGCCGCTGGTGGCACTTCGGCTGGGAGCGCAGGCAGCGACAGGGACAGCGGGAATGGCGATCAGGACGATTTTAATGGACAGGTGAATTCCTGATTGGTTGTTAATTGGATCCGACTCTCAACAAAGGAATTCCCGGCATCCAATCCGATTCCAGCAGGGGAATTCCCGGCATCCAGTCCGATTCCAGCAGGGGAATTCCCGGCATCCAATCCGATTCCAGCAGGGGAATTCCCGGCATCCAGTCCGATTCCAGCAGGGGAATTCCCGGCATCCAATCCGATTCCAGCAGGGTAATTCCCGACATCCAATCCGATTCCAGCAGGGGAATTCCCGGCATCCAATCCGATTCCAGCAGGGGAATTCCCGGCATCCAATCTGATTCCAGCAGGGGAATTCCCGGCATCCAATCCGATTCCAGCAGGGGAATTCCCGGCATCCAATCCGATTCTAGCAAGGGAATTCCCGGCATCCAATCTGATTCCAGCAGGGGAATTCCCGGCATCCAATCTGAATCCAGCAGGGGAATTCCCGGCATCCAATCTGAATTTAGCAGGGGAATTCCCGGCATCCAATCTGATCCTTGCGAATTCCCGGCATCCAATCCAAATTCCATCAGAGGAATTCCCGTCATCCAATTCGAATATCAACAGATAATTTCCAGCATCCGATTCAAATAAACAGTTATCCCACCATACAGTTCAATTCTTAGGCCAATTATTTCTTAACATTCATTACGAATCCCAAGAATTGGATTCCCAGCATTAATTAGCTTCATTGAATACGCGCTCTAAACTGCAGAAAGCGGCAGCAGACGACGTGACGGTGACTGAGCAGGCGCACGCCATCATCGTGCCCTCCTACGCCACCTGGTTCGACTACAACTCCATCCACGCGCTGGAGAGGCGCAGCCTTCCGGAGTTCTTCCTCGAAGGCCGACCGACCAAAACTCCTGAGGCCTACCTGGCCTGCCGCAACTTCATGATTGACACCTACAGGCTCAACCCGCAGGAGTACCTCACCTTCACTGCCTGCAGGCGGAATTTGCATGGCGACGTGTGCGGCATCCTCAGGGTGCACGCTTTCCTGGAACAGTGGGGCCTCATCAACTATCAGGTGAGGCTGGACTTGAGTTTTTGCTTTGAGTTTGAGTCTTTGTCTAAACCCCACAGTAGAGTTTGAGTCTTTGTCTGACCCCACAGTAGAGTTTGAGTCTTTGTCCGACCCCACAGTAGAGTTTGAGTCTTTGTCCGACCCCACAGTAGAGTTTAAGTCTTTGTCCGACCCCACAGTAGAGTTTGAGTCTTTGTCCGACCCCACAGTAAAGCTTGAGTCTTTGTCCGACCCAACAGTAGAGTTTGAGTTTTTATCCGACCCAACAGTAGAGTTTGAGTCTTTGTCCAACCCCACAGTAGAGTTTGAGTCTTTGTCTAAACCCCACAGTAGGGTTTGAGTCTTTGTCTGACCTATAGTAGAGTTTGAGTCTTTGTCTGACCCCACAGTAGAGTTTCAGTCTTTGTCCGACCCCACAGTAGAGTTTGAGTCTTTGTCCGACCCCACAGTAAAGCTTGAGTCTTTGTCCGACCCAACAGTAGAGTTTGAGTTTTTATCCGACCCAACAGTAGAGTTTGAGTCTTTGTCCGACCCCACAGTAGAGTTTGAGTCTTTGTCCGACCCCACAGTAGAGCTTGAGTCTTTGTCCGGCCCAACAGTAGAGTTTGAGTTTTTATCCGACCCAACAGTAGAGTTTGAGTCTTTGTCCGACCCCACAGTAGGCGTTTGAGTCTTTGTTCGACCCCACAGTAGGAGTTTGAGTCTTAGTCCGGGGTTTCCCTCAGCCGTAAGCTCATCGTAGCTCGCGTGACTCACTGCATCCACCTCGTTCACCCCTGCATGGACACCGACAGGTGGACAAGGAGTCCAAGCTCGCCGCTCTTGGCCCGCCATCTGCGTCGAATTTCCGCGCCCTATCGGACAGCCCGGCTTGTCTGGCGCCGCTGAAACCCGCGCCGCCGTCCGGCGCCAGCGAAAAAGTGAACGGCGCCGCTCATCCGTCTGCCAAGGACAGCTCAAAGGACGCCGCTAGCGACATCCAGAAGTCCGAGGCGAGCTCGAAGCTGCCGGACAAGCCGCCGGCCAGCCGCAAGTCGGACTGGACTGACCAGGAGACGCTGAGCCTGCTGGAGGGCCTTGAGCTATTCAAAGACGACTGGAACCGAGTGGCCGAGCACGTGGGGTCCCGCACCCAGGAGGAGTGCGTGCTGCACTTCCTGAAGCTGCCGATCGAGGATCCGTTTTTAGAGGGCGCCGAAGAGGCGCTGGGCCCGCTGATCCACCAGCCGATTCCCTTCAGCAAGGCCGGCAACCCCATCATGTGCACCGTGGCCTTCCTGGCTGCCACTGTTGATCCCAGGATTGCCAGCGCCGCCACCAAGGCTGCTCTGGACGAGTACGCCAAGATGAGGGACGAGATTCCCAGCTGCGTGCTCAAGGCTCACCAGCAGAGCGTCGGCGACAAAGAGGCAGCGGATCCCGCCAAGAGTCCCAAAGAGGCAGCGGATCCCGCCAAGAGTCCCAAGGATTCAGCGGATCCCACCAAGAGTCCCAAAGAGGCAGCGGATCCCGCCAAGAGTCCCAAGGCGGCAGCAGATCCCGCCAAGAGTCCCAAAGAGGCAGCGGATCCCGCCAAGAGTCCCAAGGCGGCAGCAGATACCGCCAAGAGTCCCAAAGCGGCAGCGGATCCCGCCAAGAGTCCCAAGGCGGCAGCAGATCCCGCCAAGAGTCCCAAGGCGGCAGCGGATCCCGCCAAGAGTCCCAAGGTGGCAGCAGATCCCGCCATGAGTCCCAGAGAGGCAGCGGATGAAGAGGCCAAGAAGGCTGAGCCGGCCTCAGCCCTGGCCGCAGCGGCGGCAAGCGCCAAGCAGCTGGCACAGGCTGAGGAGTCCAGGATCAAGAGCCTGGTGGGCTCTCTAGTGGAGGCTCAGGCAAAGAAGATTGAAGCTAAGCTGCGCCACTTCCATGAGCTGGAGTCGCTGATGGACAGGGAGCGCGAGCACCTGGAGTCTCAGCGCCGCCTGCTGCTGGAGGAGCGCCAGGAGTTCTACCAGGAGGTCAACCGGTTTGCCATGTCGGCCGCTGGCGCGTCTCAGCGAGAATGCAGCGGCTGAGGGCCCGGAGGTCAACAGACCCGCTGTATATTTTGCAGTACAAAAAGTGTCCGTTTATACTGCCTTTTAACTCTTTGAAGATGACCTTGTTGCTGCTCAGTAACGATTTCAGTAACAGAAATTTAAAGCATTGGCAATCCCCCCCTACACGATTTATATATAGTTCGGTTTGAATTAAGCATTTCTTTATCATTTCAACTCGTGTTTTATCTTGAATTTCCTGGCATTAATCGGCTTCTATTACCACTATCTTTAGTGTTTTTTTATTACAAGCAAAGTCTCCTGCTCGCTTTCTAATAAATAAGCTGTTCATTTGTGCATTTTGTATGGCTAAGGCTGCGGCTTTATGGCCTGCTTTATTACTCGCTGAGCTGGGCTTTATCATTTAGATCTCATTTTCAATACTTTTAATGTTGATTAGATGTGCTGATTGGTGGAAATGGCACCGTGTCTTAGAAATTCCATTTGCATGGACTTAAATAAATAAACGGGTTGAAGGGTTGCAGGTGAGAGAAACTGGGTTGAAGGGTTGCAGGTGAGAGACTGGGTTGAAGGGTTGCAGGTGAGAGACTGGGTTGAAGGGTTGCAGGTGAGAGACTGGGTTGAAGGGTTGCAGGTGAGAGAGACCGGGTTAAAGGGTTGCAGGTGAGAGACTGGGTTGAAGGGTTGCAGGTGGGAGAGACTGGGTTGATGGGTTGCAGGTGAGAGAGAATGGGTTAAAGGGTTGCAGGTGAGAGACTGGGTTGAAGGGTTGCAGGTGGGAGAGACTGGGTTGAAGAGTTGCTGGTGAGAGAGAATGGGTTAAAGGGTTGCAGGTGAGAGAGACTGGGTTAAAGGGTTGCAGGTGAGAGAGACTGGGTTGAAGGGTTGCAGGTGAGAGACTGGGTTGATAGGTTGCAGGTGAGAGAGAATGGGTTAAAGGTTTGCAGGTGAGAGAGACTGGGTTAAAGGGTTGCAGGTGAGAGAGACTGGGTTGAAGAGATGCGGGTGAGAGAGACTGGGTTGAAGGGTTTCAGGTGAGAGACTGGGTCGAAGAGATGCGGGTGAGAGAGACTGGGTTGAAGGGTTGCAGGTGAGAGCCTGGGTTGAAGGGTTGCAGGTGAGAGACTGGGTTGATGGGTTGCAGGTGAGAGAGACTGGGTTGAAGGGTTGCAGGTGAGAGCCTGGGTTGAAGGGTTGCAGGTGAGAGAAATTGGCTTGAAGGGTTGCAGGTGAGAGACTGGGTTGAAGGGTTGCAGGTGAGAGCCTGGGTTGAAGGGTTGCAGGTGAGAGACTGGGTTGATGGGTTGCAGGCAAGAGAGACCGGGTTAAAGGGTTGCAGGTGAGAGACTGGGTTGAAGGGTTGCAGGTGAGAGAGACTGGGTTGAAGGGTTGCAGGTGAGAGACTGGGTTGATGGGTTGCAGGTGAGAGAGAATGGGTTAAAGGGTTGCAGGTGAGAGAGACTGGGTTAAAGGGTTGCAGGTGAGAGCCTGGGTTGAAGGGTTGCAGGTGAGAGACTGGGTTGATGGGTTGCAGGTGAGCGAGACTGGGTTGAAGGGTTGCAGGTGAGAGCCTGGGTTGAAGGGTTGCAGGTGAGAGAAACTGGGTTGATGGGTTGCTGGTGAGTGAGACTGGGTTGAAGGGTTGCAGGTGAGAGAGACTGGGTTGAAAGGTTGCGGGTCATCGATCTGTAATTATGCAAGTAGGCAGGGATGCAGGTCAGGGTAGGCAGGGATGCAGGTCAGGGTAGGCAGGGATGCAGGTCAGAGTAGGCAGGGATGCAGGTCAGGGTAGGCAGGGATGCAGGTCAGGGTAGGCAGGGATGCAGGTCAGGGTAGGCAGGGATGCAGGTCAGAGTAGGCAGGGATGCAGGTCAGGGTAGGCAGGGATGCAGGTCAGAGTAGGCAGGGATGCAGGTCAGGGTAGGCAGGGATGCAGGTCAGGGTAGGCAGGGATGCAGGTCAGAGTAGGCAGGGATGCAGGTCAGGGTAGGCAGGGATGCAGGTCAGAGTAGGCAGGGATGCAGGTCAGGGTAGGCAGGGATGCAGGTCAGAGTAGGCAGGGATGCAGGTCAGAGTAGGCAGGGATGCAGGTCAGAGTAGGCAGGGATGCAGGTCAGGGTAGGCAGGGATGCAGGTGCACTGCATTTAACTGCATGAATGCACTTACAAATCGCACTTTGCACTGCGCTTCTTTTTTGGTCTTCATGGAGAAGCTCGAGGAAAGCCGCGAGGCCACCGAGGAGCCACCCGAGGCTGGCTGCGACAGCGAGGCGGAGTACGAGGAGCTGGAGCCGCGGCTCAAGTACCACCGGGTCGGGCAGGGCAACACAGATCTGCCGCGCATCCTGGACAAAGACTTCATCACCTGTTTAGCCGTGCACAGCAAGTTCATCTGCGTTGGCACCAACTGGGGCAACATCTACATTCTTGACCACATGGGCAACAATATCCAGGGCAGGTCTTTGTCCGGCCATAGCACCACAGTCAATCAGATCTCCGTGGACGAGAAGGGCGAGTACCTGGCCAGCTGCTCCATGGACGAGAGAGTCATCATCCACAACCTTTTCAACAAGAAGACTTATTCCACTCTGAAGCTGGACAAGCCGGTGAGGGCTGAGTGGGTTCTCAAAGCCACATTGTCCTCTGCCAATGCTGTGCACGCAAAGTGCATCCTGACATCAGCCACTAGACAGTAGAGGGGGGCATTTTAGCAATAAGCTATACACTTTAGAAAACTCAAAAAGCTTGTAAAGTTTTGAGCTTATGGAGTTTACTGTCTTCTTTAGTGTGAAATGAGTTCATGATTCACTCGGGCGGCACTGAAAGTACACTTAAAAGTGTACTCCAGGTAATGAAAGTACACACTAAAAGTACATGTGGACTAAAATTGCACTCCAGACAATGAAAGTAAAAGTATGGCTGCAGTAGCCTGGTTTAGTAGTGAAAGAAAAAGTAGACCCAGGCATTAAAAGTACTCTGAGACACTAGCTACGTCAGTTGTATGAAATTTTACGAATTCATTAACAGGTGTACGCCGTGGCCATCTCGCCGAACTTCGCCGCCACGCAGTCATACGTCACTGGCGACGACCGGCTGATCCTGGTGGAGCCCGGCTTCATCAAGAAGCAGCACCGCGTGCTGGCGGAGGCCAGGCCGAACTGCGGCGCCATTCGCTGCATTGTGTGGGCCAACAGCCTGGTGGTGTGGGGCACCGAGGAGGGCGTCCGGGCCTACTGCCTGGTGGAGCGGCGCAGCCTCACCTCTCTGCCCAGGCCGGCCACCGAGACCGACAGGACAGCCGCTTTCATTCAGGTTTGAGGGACATTTTCACATTTAATGACCCATCCCCTGACCCATCCTTTAACCCATCATGTGACCCATCCCCTGACCCATCCTTTAACCCATCATGTGTCCCATCCATTAACCCATAGTTAGGGGTTTTAGCCTAGTGGTCAGAGCGTCGACTCACGACTGAAAGGTCTGGGGTTCGATTCTTGACCCACTCGGAACAATTTGTGTCCTTGAGCAAGACATTCAACTCTGCATTGCTTCAGTTCACCCAGCTGTAAAATGGGTGCCAGCATTAGCTGGGGTAATTTAGGGTGTGTGTGTGTGTGTGTGTGTGTGGCGACCCCCCAGGCTGAGCTGTCGTTGCACATCTGCCCATTGGGACAGGTGTAATCAATTATTATTGTTATTATTGACCCATCCTTTGACCCATCCTCTGACCCATCCTTTGACCCATTCTCTAACCCATTCATTGACCCATCCTCTGACCCATTTTTCGACTCATTATTTGACCCATTCTCTGACCCATCCTCTGACCCATCCTCTGACCCATCCTTTGACCCATTCTCTAATCCATCCTCTGACCCATTCTCTGACCCATTCTCTAACCCATCCTCTGACCCATCCTCTGACCCATTTTTCGACTCATTATTTGACCCATTCTCTGACCCATCCTCTGACCCATCCTTTGACCCATTCTCTAATCCATCCTCTGACCCATTTTTCGACTCATTATTTGACCCATCCTCTGACCCATCCTTTGACCCATTCTCTAATCCATCCTCTGACCCATCCTTTGACCCATTCTCTAATCCATCCTCTGACCCATCCTTTGACCATTCTCTAACCCATCCTCTGACCCATCCTCTGACCCATTTTTTGACCCATTCTCTAATCCATCCTCTGACCCATTCTCTGACCCATTCTCTAATCTATCCTCTGACCCATCCTTTGACCCATTCTCTAACCCATCCTCTGACCCATCCTCTGACCCATTTTTTGACCCATTCTCTAATCCATTCTCTAATCCATCCTCTGACCCATCCTTTGACCCATCCTTTGTCCCATTCTCTAACCCATCCTTTGACCCATTCTCTAACCCATCCTTTGACCCATTCTCTAACCCATCCTCTGACCCATCCTCTGACCCATTTTTTGACCCATTCTCTAATCCATTCTCTAATCCATCCTCTGACCCATCCTTTGACCCATCCTTTGTCCCATTCTCTAACCCATCCTTTGACCCATTCTCTAACCCATCCTTTGACCCATTCTCTAACCCATCCTCTGACCCATCCTCTGACCCATTTTTTGACCCATTCTCTAACCCATCCTCTGACCCATCCTCTGACCCATTTTTTGACCCATTCTCTAATCCATCCTCTGACCCATCCTCTGACCCATCCTTTGACCCATCCTTTGACCCATTCTCTAACCCATCCTTTGACCCAATCTCTAACCCATCCTTTGACCCATTCTCTAACCCATCCTTTGACCCAATCTCTAACCCATCCTTTGACCCAATCTCTAACCCATCCTTTGACCCATTCTCTAACCCATCCTTTGACCCAATCTCTAACCCATCCTTTGACCCAATCTCTAACCCATCATTTGACCCAATCTCTAACCCATCCTTTGACCCATTCTCTAACCCATCCTTTGACCTATATCTTTACGCCTTCCTTTGAGTTTCGGACGCCCCGGGCCCTCCATTGCAGGCCTCCGATGAGGCGAACTTCATCGCCGCCTTCCGCCGCAGCGTGTACATCTGCCGCATCGCCCCGGACCCGAACAGCGGCCGAAGAGTCGGCCAGATCGTGGCCAGCTTCAGCTTCCCGATGACCGTCTGCGGCATCTGCGGCTTCGGCAAGGAGCTGCTGCTGCTCAGCCAGAAGGAAAAGGAGAAGCCGCAGCTGCACCTGGTGGAGCCCGGCATCGACACCTACGTGGAGCTCGCGATTGAGGAGCTCAAGGTGACCGAGGGGTCTAGTAGACTGCAGTGGCCGGGTCTAGTAGGTTGCAGTAGCCAGGTCTAGTAGGTTGCAGTGGCCGGGTCTCGTAGGCTCCAGTGGCCGGGTCTAGTAGGCTGCAGTGGCCGGGTCTAGTAGGCTGCAATGGCCGGGTCTAGTAGGCTGCAGTGGCCGGGTCTAGTAGGCTGCAGTGGCCGGGTCTAGTAGGCTGCAGTGGCCGGGTCTAGTAGGTTGCAGTGGCCGGGTCTAGTAGATTGCAGTGGCCGGGTCTAGTAGGCTGCAGTCCTTGTTGCGTCCAACAGTCTGCTTTAAGCTTATCACTTCAAACTTCTCGCTTCTGCAAAGCGAGGCAGTTGGTAACCAGGGCTGACCTGGCAATTCCAGGTGCGCGGTTTCGAGCGCTACAGCCCAGCAAACTTTCGGTTTGAGCAACTTCGCTCAGAGGGCATGTACTTTATTGTGTGCCCCAAGGACATCATCTGCGCCCAGCAGCGGGACAGGTCCGACCATCTGCAGTGGCTGCTGTCGCGCGGCAAATTCAAACAGGCCCTCGACGATGTCCAACAAGGCGGCTCGATAGGGGAGTTCACTGCGGCCAGCGTCGGCCGGAAGTACATTGATCACCTGCTGTCTGTCGGGCAGTTCGGCCAGGCCGCTGAGCTCTGCCAGACTGTCCTATCCGGCAAGGAGGAATGGGAGGCCATGGCGTACCAATTTCACCAGGCCGGCTGCACCAGTGCGCTGGCCAGGTTCGTCCTGAAGCTGGGTGGGGTGGCTGGGGCATTGGGAGCGGGGTGGCTGGGGCATTGGGAGTGGGCTGGCTGGGGCATTGGGAGTGGGGTGGCTGGGGCATTGGGAGTGGGCTGGCTGGGGCATTGGGAGTGGGGTGGCTGGGGCATTGGGAGTGGGGTGGCTGGGGCATTGGGAGTGGGCTGGCTGGGCATTGGGAGTGGGGTGGCTGGGGCATTGGGAGCGGGGTGGCTGGGGCATTGGGAGTGGGCTGGCTGGGGCATTGGGAGTGGGCTGGCTGGGGCATTGGGAGTGGGGTGGCTGGGGCATTGGGAGCGGGGTGGCTGGGGCATTGGGAGTGGGGTGGCTGGGGCATTGGGAGTGGGCTGGCTGGGGCATTGGGAGCGGGGTGGCTGGGGCATTGGGAGTGGGCTGGCTGGGGCATTGGGAGTGGGGTGGCTGGGGCATTGGGAGTGGGCTGGCTGGGGCATTGGGAGTGGGGTGGCTGGGGCATTGGGAGCGGGGTGGCTGGGGCATTGGGAGTGGGGTGGCTGGGGCATTGGGAGCGGGGTGGCTGGGGCATTGGGAGTGTGGGGTGGCTGAGACAGAACCACATTAGGAGTGGGTTGGGCCACAGTGTACACATTGGGAGTGGTGTGGTGTTAATAATGCTGTATTCAAAACTCACCTGTAGACACCTGCCGAAATCCAAGCCCCAGCTGGACACCAGCGTGTACGACTTGGTGCTAAACGAAGTGTTCAAAACCGACAGAGAGCAGTTCCTCGAGCTTATTAACTCCTGGCCTAGCAACCTGTTTAGCGTTCGAGCTGTGACTCGGGTGAGCTGAAATCTAAATGATTAAGCAATCAACTGACAGCATTGACTAAGCTTTTCCCTACTTTTTTGCTGTCCCGAACCGCCCAGGTGGTGGCTGAGGACCTGAGCCGGCAGCCGAACGACCAAATTCTGAACCGCTGTCTGGCCCGGCTGTACGAGCTGTCGGTGAGCACGAGAAGACGCTGAGCATCCTGCTCAAGCTGCGCAGCTGCGACGCATTCGCTCTGGTGCGGCGGCACCGCCTGCACAGCCACGTGGTGAACAAACTGCCACTGCTGTTCAACATCAACCGGGAGCGGACCCTGCAGATGCTGCTGGATGATCAGGTCGCTCAGATGAAATTGGCTGTAGTTGTGCCTGTAATTTGGCTGTAATTTGGCTGTAATTTGGCTGTAATTTGGCTGTAATTTGGCTGTAATTGTAGGGGAGCGGAGAAATTGGAGATTTGGCTGTAGTTGTGACTGTAAATATGGCTGTAATTGTGACTGTAAATATGGCTGTAATTGTGACTGTAAATATGGCTGTAATTGTGACTGTAAATACGGCTGTAATTGTGACTGTAAATATGGCTGTAATTGTGACTGTAAATATGGCTGTAGTTGTGACTGTAAATATGGCTGTAATTGTGACTGTAAATATGGCTGTAGTTGTTACTGTAAATATGGCTGTAATTGTGACTGTAAATATGGCTGTAATTGTGACTGTAAATATGGCTGTAATTGTGACTGTAAATATGGCTGTAGTTGTGACTGTAAATATGGCTGTAATTGTTACTGTAAATATGGCTGTAATTGTGACTGTAAATATGGCTGTAATTGTGACTGTAAATATGGCTGTAATTGTGACTGTAAATATGGCTGTAATTGTGACTGTAAATATGGCTGTAATTGTACCTGTTCTCAATGGCAGGCTGGCTTCTCCATCAGCTCCATCATCTCCGAGCTGTCATCGAATTCCGGCCT
>NIVC01001761.1:95000-170000 GCA_002269645.1 Macrostomum lignano | reverse complement strand
ATTGGGTTATCTGGTTAGTGAGATTATCTGGTTTACGGGATTATCTGGCGTGCTCTTAAATGCTCAGGATTCGGTGAGATGAGCAGAAATGGATGGTGTCGCAAAGGCATGCCGCCAGGGTTTCCCACCCCAAGCCAATGGCCGCATTTTTTGCTCGAGTGGCTCCCGTACAGGCCGAGCCCCGACCCCTTCTTCACCTCGCAGCTGCCGTGAACACCGGCCTCACCCACCTGCTGCCGCCGCAGGAGGCCGCCTGCGGTCCCCTGCGGCAGCTGCTGCTGCACTCGCTGTGCTACCGGCTGTGCCGACCTGCCCTGGCGCGCGCCGCACAGCTGCCCTCCTGCTGCCCGCTGCGACCGCCGGAACTCGGCGACAGACCTGCCGTTGTGTTCGACCTGCCTGGCGACTGCGGCTGGGACGGCTGCGCTGAAGATGGAGCGGCCGGTGACAGGTGGATTGAGGTGAGCAGATGCTGCAGCTGTGGCTGGGGCCATGGACTGCAGGCAGATGCTGCAGCTGTGGCTGGGGCCATGAACTGCAGGCAGGTGCTGCACACTGAGCTGTGGCTGGGGCCATGAACTGCAGGCAGGTGCTGCACACTGAGCTGTGGCTGGGGCCATGAACTGCAGGCAGGTGCTGCACACTGAGCTGTGGCTAGGGCCATGAACTGCAGGCAAATTCCGCAGCTGTGGCTGGGGCCATGAACTGCAGGCAGATGATGCAGCTGTGGCTGGGGCCATGAACTGCAGGCAGATGCTGCAGCTGTGGCTGCGGCCATGAACTGCAGGCAGATGCTGCACACTGAGCTCTGCAATTCACCCTCCCCACCCCGTCTTCCACGTCAAGGCGCAGGCAGCGCCGCTCGGGATGCCGGTCCGCGGCAGCATCCCCTCGCTGTCTGCGCTGCACCGCACTGAAGATCCTGACGGCCCGGCTGGACGTGTCCAAGGCTGCGACAATGACGAGGGATCGATGAGTCAGCTGTTCTCATCGGCCAGCCACAGGCGGAGAACAAAGTCTTCCAGCACCAGTGGCACCTCTGGGGAAACCGCGCATGCGGCTGTGAGTGCGGAGGTCCGCCTCAAGTCCAGTGCCAGTGAGTGAAAGGTGGGGCAGACAGGCAGTGTGCAAATGTGGGAGTTGTCCTTGGCAACGCAAGCCACCCGCACTCCTCAGGCGCTTCTGTGGGCAACATTTCCGGCGTTGAAGCTGCCGCTGCCGCTCATGCCGCCCTCAGGCATCGACCATTTGAGAACATCGTCATTGTTGGCACCGAGAAAGTGATTGACAGGAAGGGCAAGGCGTACACCTTGTATATTATCAAGGTAGGCATGCCAGAGGTTTTTTACACATTAAGTACACATGAACGCGTTGATTAGTGCAGCTGTACTCATCGATAAGTATACATTAGCACTTTGATTAGTGCAGCTGTACTCATCGATAAGTATACATTAGCACTTTGATTAGTGCAGCTGTACTCATCGATAAGTATACATTAGCACTTTGATTAGTGCAGCTGTACTCATCGATAAGTATACATTAGCACTTTGATTAGTGCAGCTGTACTCATCGATAAGTATACATTAGCACTTTGATTAGTGCAGCTGTACTCATCGATAAGTATACATTAGCACTTTGATTAGTGCAGCTGTACTCATCGATAAGTATACATTAGCACTTTGATTAGTGCAGCTGTACTCATCGATAAGTATACATTAGCACTTTGATTAGTGCAGCTGTACTCATCGAAAAGTACACAATAACGCTTTGATTAGTGCAGCTGCACCTTATCGAAAAGTACATTTGAAACAATTGTTTAGCTCGTACAGCAGTTAAATTCTGTTTTCATCCGCTCTCCGCTCCTCCCCCGCCGCAGTATCTCGCCTGGTACTCCGACGTGGATCGCAGCAGGCAGCAGCAGCCACCGGCGTCCAAGTCCGCCGTCTCCCGTCAGCGGGTTGTGAAGCGTCGCTACAAGCAGTTCGCCGGGCTCTACAAAGACCTGTGCGCCCACAGGGGCTATCGGGACCGCCTGCAGTCGGTGCGCGGCCCCGACTTCAAATCCCGTCTGGTGGTCGGAGAGATGCACGAGACTCGCATCGCCAGGAGAATCGGCCTGCTGACCGACTTCCTGCAGGTCTGGGGCTGCACTGTATGTAGCTTCTGTATGTCTGTCTGTCCGTCTGTCTGTCTGTCTGTCTGTCTGTCTGTCTGTCTGTCTGTCTTAGTGTCTGTCTGTCTGTCTGTCTGTCTGTAAATCTGTCCCAATCGAGATAAATGTAATGCTTACAGTTAAAAAGTTTCTCATTTGCTCAGCACACTTGCCTACTGACAGTAGCAAATATCGCGTGCGCTATCCGCCCATCTGATAGGCTCTAATCGCCACTCCGGAGGTGTGCACCTCAGCAGAGCTGAAGGCATTTCTTGACTACACAGACGATAGCGACCCGCTGCCGGCCAGTGCGGCGGTTGGCGACTCGGCGGGTGGCTTCAGGCCGAAGCTGGAGAGGGTGAGCCGCCATCCCGGATCACTGCATCCAGTTGGGTTTCTGGTGCTTATTCCGGGTCAGTGAGGCTCTCACTGTGTTTTTGGGGCTTATTCCTGATCAGTGAGGCTCTCACTGTATTTCTGGTGCTTATTCCGGGTCAGTGAGGCTCTCACTGTGTTTTTGGGGCTTATTCCTGATCAGTGAGGCTCTCACTGTATTTCTGGTGCTTATTCCGGGTCAGTGAGGCTCTCACTGTGTTTCTGGGCCTTATTCCCGATCAGTGAGGCTGTCACTGTGTTTTTGGGGCTTATTACTGATCAGTGAGGCTCTCACTGTATTTCTGGTGCTTATTCCGGGTCAGTGAGGCTCTCACTGTGTTTTTGGGGCTTATTCCTGATCAGTGAGGCTCTCACTGTATTTCTGGTGCTTATTCCGGGTCAGTGAGGCTCTCACTGTGTTTCTGGGCCTTATTCCGGGTCAGTGAGGCTCTCACTGTATTTCTGGTGCTTATTCCGGGTCAGTGAGGCTCTCACTGTGTTTCTGGGCCTTATTCCGGGTCAGTGAGGCTCTCACTGTGTTTCTGGTGCTTATTCCCGATCAGTGAGGCTCTCACTGTGTTTTCAGTCCTGAGCTCCCCAATCCCCCGACCGAAAATATTTGTCCTTTCAAAAACAGTAAGTGTGCCAGTTGTGCCACAAATATGCCCTTTGACAGAGTTATAAATGTCTTTGTATGTCATATTTGGCACACTTGATACAATTGTACCAATTGTGCCGTAGCTATGCCATTTGGCACAGTTTGTAAATGTCGATGTATGTCCTATTTGGCACACTTGACACAAATAGTATTTTTACTGCTAATTGGCCAATGAAACCAATTGGCACACTTGGCACACTTGCTACAATTGTGCCAGTTGTGCCACAGCTATACCATTTAGCACAGTTATATAACTGTCTTGGACTGTCCTTCTTGGCACACTTGGCACGAATATCCTTTTTATAGCTAATTGGTTATTAAAACAGACTGGCACACTTGGCACACTTGCTACAATTGTACCAGTTGTGTCACAGCAATGACATTTGGCACAGTTATATGTCTTTGTCCTTCTTGGCACACTTGGCTCAAATAACCTTTTTTATTACTAATTACCTAACAAAACTGTTTGACGCACACCCGGTGCAACTTGCACTGAGGCTGCGACGTCAGTAGCTTCGATTTTGGCAGATGACCGGCAGGTTTTCACTCCCAACTTGCGGCATGATCTGCTCAGACGCTCGAAAATGGCGCAACTGCGTTTGATTGACGCCATTACAAAAGAACTAAAGCAGCAGATCACGCAGCATCTCGCCGTCCATCTAGATCAGCTCGTGGACCCAGCCGTCACAGTTGACAACATGCTGGTCGACGACAATGGAAAGAAATTATACTACGGTAAGAAATTAATAGTCCTTCATTTATGATCGCGCAAATATCCTATTGTTACTCTCAAACGCTCTTCAATCCTTAAAAAACACCTCTGCAGCCAATCGGTTTCGCCTTTACGTCTAACGTCGCTCGGACCAGGGTCACGGCCAGTAAGGATATATCAAGAACCAACGACTCCAGCCAACCTCAATGCACTTCTCCGCGAGATGGTGCGGGGGTGCTTCAGCGACGATGAGATTTTGGTAACGTCGTTGAGCGGTCGCGCTACTGAGCCTGGTCGGCCACGCCTGCTACCTGGCTGGAATCGACATCCCAACCAATGAAAGCGATTGAAAAGGCCTACGTCCGATGCTCCATCACCGTCAGTCGGCGTGAAAAGCAATCCGGACGTTTGCCTGTAAAGAAACTTCGTCAAGGTGCGGCTGCCAATGTCACTGACACTGTGCAGTCGGAGGCGGCTAATGCACTCGCGAGGACTGAGCGCGGGATATCTGCTGTTGCATCTAGCAAAACTAAACTTGTTTGGCAGATGCGGGACCCGTCTAGCTTGGTCTGTCTCCCTCATGTTTCTGGTTTTGTTTTCCCCTGGAAATATGCTCTTTCCCACATAAAGTAACCAACTACATTACTATAGTTAGTTCCAGACTCGTAAATTACAATAGCACCAGGAATCAGACTTGTTGTCTAACTAGAAAAGTATAGGGAACAGAGGTATTGGAGTTGGTTTCACTAATTGCTTGTTTTTTATCTAGTTGTTTGTTTGTGCTTTTTAAATTAATACATTAGATGTATACATGTTGTTACATTAAAATCCTGTGCCACGTGTAGTCGACTCAGTAGTTAATTTGTTACATTGCATGTTTTAGTTTCAAATGTATTAGAAGTGTAAACTCTTTGGCTGGCACCACAATTTTCATGCACCGCGCTTTTTAATTACGTTGTTTTTTGTTTCCTGTCCAATGTCCGCTGTCTGTTATGTTTCTTTCCGTTAACTTCTAGTATGCATTTTTTAATTCCGCAGCCTCCCCTTTTTCCTGTTTTATACATGTTTTTTGTCCTATTTGCTACTTCCCATTAAATATATACGTATTTATGCAACATCCCTTTTTCCAACTGTTTTAATCTGTTTATGTTCGCGCTCGACATTATTTTAAAGTTTAATTTACATTGACAACTCTTTTCAATTTGTCTTCCCTCATTTAAACATGAGAAGGACTTCTCGCAAAATGTTAGCTACTTCATACACTTCATAACTCGTAGTTGACTAACGGGTCAACTGTAACAGCATCAGATAGAACATTATGCGCTTAGTTCAACTGCTTTAAACTGCAAATTCACTCGTCTGGAGAATTTACGCCAAATGGCACAGTACGCGCTAGTTAACTGCTTCTAGCTGCACATTTACTCGTATGGTGCCAAATGGTACATTTATGGCACAGTTGTGCACAATTATAAGCACTCAAAAATAGCTGAGACAACTGGCACAGTTGTGGCACAGCAGTGCACAATTAAAAATTTGATTCTTAATTGTGTCACATGTGCCAATTGGCACAGCTTGGCATAGTTATATTTGTGCCAAGCTGTGCCACCAATTGTCGATTCTCACAAATTTCGTGTCGTTTCGACAGTTATTTTGGGATTCCCCCCAATTCATTTTTTATGTGCTATTTGACGCATTTAAAGAACAATTATTTCCGGTCGGGCCCTGCCCAGGTGCTCTCTGACGTGGCCGACCTTCTGCCGAGGCTGTTCTCAAGCGGTGGTCAGTTGGAAAACGCAGCCGGGCCGCCCCTGAGCTCGGAAGCCAAGGATGAGCAGCCTCGGCAGCCTTGTGTGGAATTTGAGTTCAGCCTGCAGGTGAGCCGCGTTTGGGATGAAGTGTCTGACATGGCCTTTTTTATTGTCAGTCTGCTCGCAGCCGCAGGCGGTTTTGCGTTTGTACTCTAATTTTACTCAAGTTGCTGAGCCCCAACAGTCTGCCAGCTGAGCAAACCTGCTCAGTTTTTGTCTTTTATTGGCTTCAATTTTTATTGCTAGTCATAAAACTGATTATAATCTCTGGCTCGCCTTCTCTGCGCTCAGAGTCAGTTCTCTGCGCATTGTGGTAACATGAGCCATGAGTATTAGGTATTTGTTTTCTAGTTTAAACTAATTAGAAACAATTTGTTTGAATGTGGGACAGATTCGGCATAGAACTTTGGATATCTGGTAGAGTACGCTTCAGATTAGGTAAAGTAGGCTTTTTGTAGAGTTTCTGTAGATTTGACAGATTAGGTTGTAGATTTGGTAGAGTCGGCTGTAGATTTGGTAGAGTCGGCTGTAGATTTGGTAGAGTCGGCTGTAGATTTGGTAGAGTCGGCTGTAGATTTGGTAGAGTCGGCTGTAGATTTGGTAGTGTCGGCTGTAGATTTGGTAGAGTCGGCTGTAGATTTGGTAGAGTAGGCTATAGATTTGGTAGAGTCGGCTGTAGTTTTGGTGATGTAGGTTTTAAGTTTGGTAGAGTATGCTGTAAATGTTTTCCTGCAATTTCACAGTCTCTTGGCTTTCCCTTTAAGATCCCACAGGCTGCTCAGCTGATCGCTGATGAGGAAAGGAAGCTAGCCGCCCTGGCAGCTGACCGAGACCGCTGTGAGTCTACATAAATCGACCCGCTTGAAGCATGTCTTGACCCAGCTCTCGACCCACTTCTTGAAACATGTCTTTAACCAGCTCTCGACCCACCTCTTGAAACATGTCTTGACCCAGCTCTCGACCCACTTCTTGAAAAATGTCTTGACCCAGCTCTCGACCCACTTCTTGAAAAATGTCTTGACCCAGCTCTCGACCCACTTCTTGAAGCATGTCTTTAACCAGCTCTCGACCCACTTCTTGAAAAATGTCTTGACCCAGCTCTCGACCCACTTCTTGAAAAATGTCTTGACCCAGCTCTCGACCCACTTCTTGAAGCATGTCTTTAACCAGCTCTCGACCCACTTCTTGAAAAATGTCTTGACCCAGCTCTCGACCCACTTCTTGAAACATGTCTTTAACCAGCTCTCGACCCACTTCTTGAAACATGTCTTTAACCAGCTCTCGACCCACTTCTTGAAACATGTCTTTAACTAGCTCTCGACCCACTTCTTGAAACATGTCTTGACCCAGCCCATTTCAATTCTTTAAGACGCTCCTCTACCTCCACCCCCGCTGCCGCGCTCCGGAGCCGCTGACGCGGAGGTCGAAACCCTGCACGACCTGGAGGCAGCAGCCCACCAGCTGGCCCTGCTGCTCACGGAACGCTACCGCCCCACCTGGTGGCCAGCGGTGCTTCAGGGACCGCTGTGCCGGCTGACTGCTCTAGCGGTTGCCAGGTAAGTCATTGCAGCTCATCGCTTGCACTGCATCCACTGGTACGGCCTTCTCTTGATCCTGTTACTCCAATCAAATCTGATTTTTGAGTGGCCCGGATCTGTATGAACAAAATCTTGGCACAAAATTAGAATCAATATTTTACACTTCTGTCTCTCTTTGTGTGCGTACCTTAATTTTCGGATTAGTGACCTGTGGGATTAGTGACCTGTGGGATTAGTGACCTGTAAGATTAGTGACCTGTGGGATTAGTGACCTGTGGGATTAGTGACCTGTGGGATTAGTGACCTGTAAGATTAGTGACCTGTGGGATTAGTGACCTGTGGGATTAGTGACCTGTGGGATTAGTGACCTGTGGGATTAGTGACCTGTGGGATTAGTGACCTGTAAGATTAGTGACCTGTGGGATTAGTGACCTGTGGGATTAGTGACCTGTGGGATTAGTGACCTGTGGGATTAGTGACCTGTGGGATTAGTGACCTGTGGGATTAGTGACCCGTGGGATTAGTGACCTGTGGGATTAGTGACCTGTGACTCCGGCTGTGAGATTAGTGACCTGTGGGATTAGTGACCTGTGACTCCGGCTGTGAGATTAGTGACCTGTGGGATTAGTGACCTGTGACTCCGGCTGTGAGATTAGTGACCTGTGACTCCGGCTGTGAGATTAGTGACCTGTGACTCCGGCTGTGAGATTAGTGACCTGTGGGATTAGTGACCTGTGACTCCGGCTGTGAGATTAGTGACCTGTGACTCCGGCTGTGAGATTAGTGACCTGTGGGATTAGTGACCTGTGACTCCGGCTGTGAGATTAGTGACCTGTGGGATTAGTGACCTGTGACTCCGGCTGTGAGATTAGTGACCCGTGGGATTAGTGACCTGTGACTCCGGCTGTGAGATTAGTGACCTGTGGGATTAGTGACCTGTGGGATTAGTGACCTGTGGGATTAGTGACCTGTGGGATTAGTGACCTGTGGGATTAGTGACCCGTGGGATTAGTGACCTGTGGGATTAGTAACCTGTCAGATTAGTGACCTGTGGGATTAGTGGCCTGTGGGATTAGTGGCCTGTGGGATTAGTGGCCTGTCAGATTAGTGACCCGTGGGATTAGTGACCTGTGAGATGAGTGAACTTTGTAAAGAATTGGTGAATTCCGTGAACTTTAATTCCAGGGCCGTCCACCTGGGCAGCCGCCGGCTGCTCGCCCCTGAGCGGCTCCGGAGGCTGCTGGACTGGCTGATCCTGGCGACTCGCCAGCAGCAGCTCCATGCTGTCGCTGATGAGCTCGAAGCCCCGCCTCAGCCGCCAAAGCCGCCGCCGCCGCCCAGGCTGCTCAGCTTGCTGTGCCGGTGGCAGCTCGGGCCGGACTGGACGGGCCGACTGGCCGATGAGGCTCGCCAAGTCCTCGGCTCCGAGTGCGACAACCGGCGACTCCTGGCAGCCTGCGGCTTCGAGTGCCTGCTGGCGCTGCGGCTGCTGGAGTGACTGGGGAGTGCTGGAGTGACTGGTTGAGTGCTGGAGTGACTGATTGAGTGCTGGAGTGACTGATTGAGTGCTGGAGTGACTGATTGAGTGCTGGAGTGACTAATTGAGTGCTGGAGTGACTGGTTGAGTGCTGGAGTGACTGGTTGAGTGCTGGAGTGACTGGTTGAGTGCTGGAGTGACTGGTTGAGTGCTGGAGTGACTGGGCAGTGCTGAAGTGACTGGGCAGTGCTGGAGTGACTGGGGAGTGCTGGAGTGACTGGGCACTGCTGGAGTGATTGGGCAGTGCTGGAGTGACTGGGCAGTGCTGGAGTGACTGGGCAGTGCTGGAGTGACTGGGCAGTGCTGGAGTGACTGGGCAGTGCTGGAGTGACTGGGAAGTGCTGGAGTGACTGGGCAGTGCTGGAGTGACTGGGCAGTGCTGGAGTGACTGGGCACTGCTGGAGTGACTGGGCAGTGCTGGAGTGACTGGGGAGTGCTGGAGTGACTGGGCACTGCTGGAGTGATTGGGCAGTGCTGGAGTGACTGGGCAGTGCTGGAGTGACTGGTTGAGTGCTGGAGTGACTGGTTGAGTGCTGGAGTGACTGGTTGAGTGCTGGAGTGACTGGTTGAGTGCTGGAGTGACTGGGGAGTGCTGGAGTGACTGGGAAGTGCTGGAGTGACTGGGCAGTGCTGGAGTGACTGGGCAGTGCTGGAGTGACTGGGCACTGCTGGAGTGATTTGGCAGTGCTGGAGTGACTGGGCAGTGCTGGAGTGACTGGTTGAGTGCTGGAGTGACTGGGGAGTGCTGGAGTGACTTATTGAGTGCTGGAGTGACTGATTGAGTGCTGGAGTGACTAATTGAGTGCTGGAGTGACTGGTTGATGCTGGAGTGACTGGTTGAGTGCTGGAGTGACTGGTTGAGTGCTGGAGTGACTGGGCAGTGCTGAAGTGACTGGGCAGTGCTGGAGTGACTGGGCAGTGCTGGAGTGACTGGGCAGTGCTGGAGTGACTGGTTGAGTGCTGGAGTGATTTGGCAGTGCTGGAGTGACTGGGCAGTGCTGGAGTGACTGGGGAGTGCTGGAGTGACTGGTTGAGTGCTGGAGTGACTGGTTGAGTGCTGGAGTGACTGATTGAGTGCTGGAGTGACTGATTGAGTGCTGGAGTGACTGATTGAGTGCTGGAGTGACTAATTGAGTGCTGGAGTGACTGGTTGATGCTGGAGTGACTGGTTGAGTGCTGGAGTGACTGGTTGAGTGCTGGAGTGACTGGTTGAGTGCTGGAGTGACTGGGCAGTGCTGAAGTGACTGGGCAGTGCTGGAGTGACTGGGCAGTGCTGGAGTGACTGGGCAGTGCTGGAGTGACTGGGCAGTGCTGGAGTGACTGGGCAGTGCTGGAGTGACTGGGCAGTGCTGGAGTGACTGGGCAGTGCTGGAGTGACTGGGGATTGACTAAGGGTCATTTTGAAGTCACTCATGCATGCTTGTCATTACTATAGTTGGCATGATTCATCCATTAACAATTGCTCTGAGTGGCAAATCCTGTAAATATGGAGTCCCTGCTAGTCCTCAATCCCACGCCAAGTTTTCACAACTTTAAGAATCAAATTAAGTATGCACGTGTGTGCTGTGTTGCTTCCATATTCAATCTAGTATAATGAAATTTCTATGTAAAAGCCTTGTAATATTATTATAACTGTATAATAGAGTTTTACCTGAACAAGCGTTTTATTGTTATTCAATATGTCAATATGACAATTGTCAATCTGTCATTCACGATAATTAGATGTCGCAGACTCGTGGTGTACTCTGAGGCGAGTACTAACTATTATTAAACGAATAAAACATGGAAAATTTCCTAATGGAAAAAATCAGTTGAGCAGGAGCTGCAGGGCGAACTCTCGTTTGGCGCGCTTGTCTTCCCAGATTGAGAGAGCGCGCTTGAGAGGCGACCGCGTGCAGCTCATGCTGTTCAAGGGCAATGCACCTGGTCAGCCAACTCTCCCTACCAGCATGCAGCCAAGAGCCTGAAGAGTGGAAAAGATAATATTCTCAAAATCATTTCTCATTTGAGGCTGAGGGAGCGCCTTCACAACGGTACGCATTCGCAGTGTTTTGACTGAGACGCAGCCCCTGATGAAGGGTAGCCCAGAAACACTAAACCAGCCATACAGTTGCTAGGGGGCCCTCGCAGGGATAGCGGAGTGGGGATTCTAAACGCTCTCGCTAGGCTTCTGTCCCTCCCAGTGCTTTCAGTCCCTCCCCGTCAGCGGTACATTCTCTGCTCGTGTCCGGGAGGTGTCCGGGTCTTCTCCAGCTCGGTCCAAGTTGTCTCCTGACCGGGTCGATCTCATCCCGTTGCCAGGAGGGTCCGCGGCCGTCACTGATCGGCCTGCCCTCCGATGCCGCTCTGCATGGCCGTCTGCTGGCTGAACTGATGGAGTGGCTCAGGCAAAGAATTCTCTACAACTGGGACCCGGCTGAGAATAGGCCTTTGTGTGGGGCGTACCGACAGGCCTAGCGTACCCGTGTTTTTGCCGAAAATCAGGCGAATAAAGGTCAACGATTTTGCAAAACAAAGAAAGTCGTACTATAGGCGTACTGTCATAACATACAGCTGCTTGGCAGCACCATTCATGTACATTACCAGGATTGTGCTATCGCATAAACTCGCACTAAGAAGTGGCACAAGGGCACACTGTCATATCTGGCAAGAGCATAAGTCACATGTATGACAAGCTGAGCTCAAGTGCCAGGTGACAAGTCCAAAATGCCAGTGCATCGCAAGCAAGCCTTCACCATACAAATAAAGATATGGAGTTCAATTCAAAAGACTGTCGCCAGGCGCACGAGCTCGCATATAGATGAGCTGGAATGAAAATCCGCACCATTCCACTTCTCTGGGCTGCTTGATGGAGTAGAGTAGCGGCCGCAATGGGGATGCATTGCAAACTGAAATATTACGCCAAATTAGAGTCTTAGAGGGCGCCAATACTAACTGGGGATTATGCAGAGTTTCTATCAATTCAGTCAGTTGGAAAAAAAACTGCCCTGCACAGTAAAGAAGTACATTTTTTCACAATGCGCTCAGGAGGCAGCGCGGGAAGGCGACTCCCGGGCCGCCCACATCGGCCACGCGGCTTCCCGCTGACGGTCTCTGCTGCTGATTGCCCAGCCTCATCTGCGCCCATCCCCGCCTGAGCCGCAGCAACAGCCCCACCTTGATGTGCACGCGGCTTGTAGGCATCTCTGCATGCGGAGAGCCCAGCAGGTGTGTTGATGAGGCAGCGCAACGGCTTTCCCAGCTTGGGAAAGTTAACAGTCTCTGAGGTGGGGCCGATGACTTGAAAAGCTGCTGGTAGGGCGATTAAATTTCCTCCTGCCTGCCGGCGGCAAGCCCAACAGCTTCGCAGCTCCGCGCCACATGCAGCATGCGGAGCGGCGCCCGCCTTCCCCCATTTGGCAAATTTCGTAATTCATGACCAGCGTGGGACGTCGGAGGGGCTGAGGTGGCTGCAGTCTGAGCTGACGGCTTGGACAACAGCTGGTTGCTAGGGGCGATTAAACTCAACAATGGGAGCAGAGATAAATTTTACTGCATGCAGGATTTCTGCCGACTGCCTCATCCCGAGCTCTCGCATCCGCAATACCGCACTGCAGCCAGCATGGCAACCAGCTTCATCGCTACTCCAGTCTCCGTTCTGCTTGCAGCGGCCTGCCTGGCCCAGCTGGTCCACTGCGAGAGACTGTCGAGCTCCTGGCACCGCCTGAGCAGCCCGCAGTGCCTGGCTGAGAATCTGGCAGTGCGAGCGACTCAGAATCAGAGAGGCATCAGCGAGTGCCTCATGAAGGCTGGCTCGAGCAAACTGCTGGTGGCCCAGTTCGACTCGGACACTCGCCAGTGCTCGCTCTTCCAATACACCGCAGTGTGCCACCTCATCGATGGACTCGCTGCTGCAGAGAGCTCGCAGCCCCGCCGCTGTGCCGCATTCGCCAATGCCAAGTTCCTCACCTTGAGCAGGAAGCTCATGCTGGGTGTGGGCTCGAAGCTGAGGGCCGCCTGGGTGATGAGCAACGATGCGGACGCCAGCAGGAGCAACTTGGTGTGCGGCCAGACGCAGCAGTGGATGTCGGAGAATGTGGAGTGGAGCAGCGAGGGAGCCAAGCTCGACGGAGTGTCGTCCAAGATGTGGCTGGAGAACGTGGAGCTCGCGAGCGTGCAGCAGGGACTCACGTGGCTGGTCAGGCTCAAGCGGACTGTCCGAGTAGAGGCACCGCTGCTCGAATCCTACAACTGCGACTCCACGGGGGATCGGGGCGCTGCTTTTTTGGACGGCTGGACTGGTGGATGGGGCCTGTACTTCTTCAGGGTGGCTTCATCTTACTTTGAGTACTTCACACCTTCTGCCACGAACTCGTTTGACCCGAATGGATTCGTTGAGGTCGGCGTCACTTCGGCGTCTCCGTCAAGCCGCGACTTCTTCTCCAACTCCGGGTTCGTGCCGCCGTCTGCTGTGAGCGCTGGTCCTCAGCAAAACGCTGCCGTGTCGACATACCGCTCACTCAAGTCAGTCAGTCAGTCAGTCAGTCAGTCAGTCAGTCAGTCAGTCAGTCAGTCAGTCAGTCAGTCAGTCAGTCAGTCAGTCAGTCAGTCAGTCAGTCAGTCAGTCAGTCAGTCAGTCAGTCAGTCAGTCAGTCAGTCAGTCAGTCAGTCAGTCAGTCAGTCAGTCAGTCAGTCAGTCAGTCAGTCAGTCAGTCAGTCAGTCAGTCAGTCAGTCAGTCAGTCAGTCAGTCAGTCAGTCAGTCAGTCAGTCAGTCAGTCAGTCAGTCAGTCAGTCAGTCAGTCAGTCAGTCAGTCAGTCAGTCAGTCAGTCAGTCAGTCAGTCAGTCAGTCAGTCAGTCAGTCAGTCAGTCAGTCAGTCAGTCAGTCAGTCAGTCAGTCAGTCAGTCAGTCAGTCAGTCAGGGAATAAAATTCGAGAGAAACGAACTGCCGTCTCAGTGCTGTATTTCGAACTGGATGGTCGAGTGAGTGAAGTGCGTAGTAGTGAAGAAAGTAGTAGTCTCTCGTTTTTATTTTTACGAAAAAATCTAAAATCTGGATATCAGAGGATGTAGCGATAAGTCTAGAGCTGATGATCAGTGAGTAAGCGGGGCCCTTACATTCTGTCTAGCATGGCATAACATGGCATATTGGATACACTTTTCAACTGTTGCATTAACGCTTTTACATTACATAAACTCCCGTTAAAAAGATCAATTTTAAATCTAATCGAGATTAATGAAGTATAACAAAAAGTACTTTTAGTGCGTTTTCTAATCGTACATCGCCTTGCACAGTTGCAACTAAAAACCTACGAGAACTTGAATAAGTGGCTAAGAGACGGGAAAAGTGGCCCAAAAGTTGAAAAGCCACAACGGCATGTCGTTAAACTGTTTGTTTTAAAAAGAGCAGAAAACTCCGCACTACTCAGGCCCGAAGGAACTCTTGATTCTTTCACCTGACGTCCTGCAGGTCTTTGTGCTGAACGTCTTTGTCTCAGGTGTCCTGGTTTTCAGCCAGGGCAGCCAGCTGCCGATGCGGGGGCAGCTGCCTGCTCGGTCCTGAACTGCTGTTGCTCATCTTCTGGACGAGCGTCTCCAGTTTCCGCAGGCGCTTCAGCTCCTTTTGAATGTCCTTGATCTGCTCAAAGATTATCTTGTTGCCCTCGTCCAGATCTTCCTCGTCGATCACGACGCCTCGGAAGGTGGAGCGCTGGCCCCTGCAGCTGATGGCCTGGTAGTACAAGTAGTAGAGGAACACCTCGACTTCGCTCTTCTCGGTGCTGCGCGGTGCTGTTCGCTTGCCGTCGCTACTCTTGTTTCGCCGGAAGCGCCTGATGATCCACGCGATGAGGCGGCGCAGCTCCAGCAGCACGTTGAACGGTGGCGGCAGCTTGGAGCGCATGAAGAACTCTTGGGTGAGGTCGTACTTCTCGAACTGCCACATGGCGGTTGACTCGCGATTCACGGCGTCAATTGTCTCGCTAAACATCGCCACGATGACGTTGAGCAGAAGAATCTGGACTATCACGATGTAGATGACCATGAAGATGTTAGTAACCAGCAGAGATCCTGTCTCGTGAACGCAGTCTTCTTTGGCATCCGGAGAACTGCAGAGATTCGTCTTGTCATCCAGGCCGTACTCGCCGACGATCATAAAGAAGGTCGTTCTGAACATCCGCACAGCGATCTCCTGCGCCTCTGTGCCGTTGTCGGTATCCCCTGGGCTCAGAGATGATGTGCCAAAGTTGGTCGGTGGGTACAGCAGCGCCTGGAACACAACTCCGAAGCCGATCATCAGGATGAACAGGATATACAAGAATGGCAGGAAGTCTTTCTTCACCATGAGCGCCATCATCTTCAGCTTGGGGCCGAGGCTTTCCAAGATCACCGAAACGAATAGCAGTCGAATCCAGTACACCAGGCAGGTTGTTGACAGCAGCACCAGAGCCCAGTATCGAACACTCTCAGCATGCTCAGACTTTCCTGAAATTTCGTCATCCAGCCTCAACGCAAAGCTTATGATGCCACAAAGTATAGCCGTCAGATCGATCAGGTTCCAGCCATCCGAGAAGTAGGAGGCGAGCGATTCGTCCTTTTTGCTCTTGAAGATCTCGTTAATTTCTTCCACCAGAAAGCCCAGCAGACACACGTAGCAGATGCACTCCGACACACTCATCCTCTTGTTGAATAGGCGCATCACGACGAACGACAGAAGCAGAACAAACATCACGTGCGCCGTCACGTGGAACCGAAATTTTACGCAGGGGATATCATAGAAGGCGTTTAACTCTTTGAATACTCGCCGCACATACGATGGCTTCTTGGGCGGCACTTCCGCTTCAGGTGGCTGCGGCAGGAGCCGCTCCTCTGCGCCTGTCATCTCGTGCCCGTGATGCTCGTTGTGGCTGTGCAACGCGCTTTTCACCTGCACGAACTTGCTGTCCTGCAAGATCTCAGGATTCTTAAAGGTTGGCGACTCTTTACGGAAGCGTTCCATGATCAGCGGTAGGAGCAGCATGAGCGGCGGCACGAAACCCATGAGAATGGCGCCCTCCATCTTCCAGACGTTGCTGCGGACGAAGAAGAAGTCGGAGTACCAGAACATGTCTAACGTGTCCTGTACCACATCGATGGTGACGAAGCTGCTGGACTCGCCCCTGGCGGCCAGGTCGATGGCGTCGTAGTCACCGTAGGATCGGAGCGGAAGCCTCAGGTACTCCATGGTGAGAATGTTGTTCTGCGACGTGTCGAATTCCTTAATGCGTCGCAGAGCTTGAATAGCGATCCCCTCGCACGTGTTGGCCATATTTATTGCCTTGTTTCTATAAACGTCCTCGATGCTTCGCAGGATGCTGAGGCAGCGAAGCAGTTTAGCCATGAGAAGCGCCTGTGGGATGAGATCGTACGGCTCTTGGCGCAGAAGGTGTGGCGTTAACTTAAACCGGCCTGTGAGCACGCTCCACATAGCCAGGGTACGGACTGGGTCCTTCATTACTTCTATCGGCGAGTCCAAGTTGCAACGATCCGTCTGTTCGTCAATGAAGTCGGTGTGCCTCAGCTGCCACAGTTTCGTGGTTTTGGACACTAGCATGTGCAGCTTGTCGTAGGAGACTCGTTGCGTCACTTCTTGCAAGCTTTCGCCGGAACCGAGGATTTTCGTTTGTTGCTTCTGGTCTTCGTCTTCGTCTTCATCATCTTCGTCTTTAAGGCACTCGCGCCAGACCAGGCCTCGGATCCCCACCCGCTTTGCAATAAGCGTCTTCTCGTACACCTCGACTATGTTACTTTCCAAGAATTGAACGATCTTGCCCCACAGAACTCCTAGATTCATGAGTTCCTGCAGCAAAATCTCATTCTCAGTTACGAGCACATGTCGAAAGATGCTCTCTGCTATCTTGGGCACCAGGTCCTTGGAGATGATTTCGTCTACCAAGCCGTTGCTTACAGCTCGGATTATGATCTGTACAAACTCGTTGATGTCGATTCGTTCGTCTGACTCAATATAGCTCAACAGCATTTCGTTGGTTGCTTCATCCAGCCGGTTTTGGAAGTACTCAATGTCTGTGTCCGTTGGGACGAAAGTGCGCCTGTACTCGTTGTCAATCTTGGTCAGAGTGTCTAAAAACTTTCTAGCTGAGTCCGTGCTGAAAACCGTGCGGAAACTTCCGGCTTCCGGACACTTGACTACCTTGTTCGCCAGCAGATACCCGTAGGTATCGAGGATTGCGTTGTCCTGGTTCATGATCACCAGATCAAGCGGCGTCCGTCCTTGCAAGTCTTTAACAGCAATGTCGGCTCCGTGCTCAACAAGTACGGCAAACAGTTCCGCGTTGCTGTTTGTGGCCGCGATGTGCAGCGGGGTGAGTCCGCGGTTGCCAATGACGTTGATGTGCTCAGAGTGTTCATGTAGGAGGACGCCCACCGTCTCCAGGTACTCCTCTAGGGAGGCCCGATGGATTGGCCAGTCGTTCAACCGATCCGGCGCATTGCATTTGGCTCCATGTGCGAGCAGTCGGCTGATGAACCTGGAGTCTTTGATTGCGGCCGCTTGGTGCAGGGTCGACTCCGTGTTCACAGTGGCAGTGTTAGGATCGGCTCCCAGCTCTAGCAGCAGCTCCACGGTCTCAAAGTGGCGCTTCTCGAGGCCCAGGTTGAGAGCCGACTTGCCTGCGCTGTTTAAGGCGTTCAGATCGGCGCCGTGCTCCTTCAACAGACGGATCACCTCAAGTTTGTTGTCTGTCGCGGCCCGGTGCAGCAGCGTCCGGTCATTCTGACGACTGTCAACGTCCTCAGCTTTGTCATCAAGCAGCTGGCGAAGCTGCGTCACCGACGGGTAGGCGGACCACAGGCTGCTCATTCCGGCGGATTGCTCTCGTGGGATGCCGCTTAGAGTGCGCCGAGTTTCTTTCCGTTTAACCGGTTAATAATTGTTTTAAACGTGCGGGCGGTGCTTCTGTGGTGTTCAAACTGTCTGGGTTGCGAACTGCCTCCTCTCACTGATGGCGCTCTCTAGCTTTTTAACAGAAAGGGGCTGTTCACAAGAAGCCAATTAATAGGGCCGGGCGCGGGCTCCAGAGGTTCAGACAATTTTTTTTGCTCGAGTGCGCCCGCTTTCTGCTGCGGCTCTGTGCTGGAGGCGCACTCGCTATGCTTTTCTCTTTTTGCTTTTCGTTGCTTCCGAAAGCCTTCAGTTTTCAGTCTGGGCAGCGAACTTGAAAGTAAAGCCCCAGTTGATGACTGTCTGTCGTGTTTTTTCGCTCCTTGTGTTCGGTGCGCTCGCGGCGGTTCGACGGCCCATTGCTGCTGAGATGACGCGTTCGATGAAAAAATACAATGGAAGGAAGAATGAAGGCATTCTCTGCTGGCTGAAGAGGCCCTGTCCCGACCTGGCCTCACAACAGGCACAATGAGTCCGCCATTGTGCTGCAGCTCACTCAGTGTCTGTGGAGCTCGCACATTCGGGGGCACCTGCCTATCTCTAAAAGTAGGCTAAACCCACCGCGTTTTTACTAGCCTAGCTTGCTGTCTAAGAAATCTGAAGGCACGCATTGCCTCATAGCGTATTTGCACCCAGCACTGGTTAGTGAGATGATGGCCTGGCTTGCATGCTCTGACTCGGAGCAGAATGGCCTGGCTTGCATGCTCTGACTCGGAGCAGAATGGCCTGGCTTGCATGCTCTGACTCGGAGCAGAATTCTGCTCGGGCACGAATTCTCTAACCTCATATTATGAATAGCTTGCTCATTTGCAAAATATTGAATTGCAGTTTTTATCTCAAAACTGCTGATCGCCAGTTCCTTCCGTCAGTCAATCAAGGTTTTATTGACTCGGCGAATGTTCGTTTTATTTTCACTTTTTTCTCATTACAAAAGCACTAAAAAGGCTCGTCGCCCACGATCTCGCTCGCTACGCGCTATTTGCTTGCAAATCTGTTTCACAAATCGGTACTTATAACTTCATCTTAAGTAGCGTAATACACTGAGAAGTAGATCGTGTATTTATTGGCGGAACACTCCAGTCAATTAGATTTTGTTAAGACTTAAGGAGTAAAATTGAACTGTCTTATCAGCCTATATGTACGATTAGTCAATCAGTTTGCCCACATGGCTCGGTGAAGCTTCTCAGCTTAAGCGCCACTCAGTCGTCCATTTCGTCCCAGTCGGGCACCACAATGGGCTCCTCTCCGATCGTCATCTCTTCCATGCGACCTCCTGGACGACCGGGACGTCCGGGACGACCGGGACGACCACCAGGGCGTCCGGGACGACCTGGAGGTCCCATTGGCGGGCAGCCCTTCCTACGGGGTGCCTTGGCGAAGGCGCTAGCGGTTTCCGCCCTGGTCGCCGGCCCGCTGCTGTTTGTCCAGATCTCGATACGGTCGCCGTCTTGGATCCTCCAGACGTCATCGTCAGTCTGCAGCAGCTGCAGGTTGTTGCGCACAATCCGAGTGATGTTAGTGACGTTGCAGTGGCGCCCCAAAGCACTGGCGAAGTCCCTGTACAGGTTGTCGCCCATCATGTAGTTGAGCTCCTCCGGCACTTGGAAGGCCATACTCCTGTTAAATGCCGGTATATGTTGGGAAAATTGATTAATGTATTGCGCTTATGATAACACGTACTCACTTTGCAACTACTGAAGGCGAACAAGCGCGAATCACCTGTAGTACGGAGTCGAGTCGTCCACCTTTCGCACAAGGAACTGCACAGTTCGGGCGTAGCCACCATAAGTGACGTTGGTTGCATTCTTCACGGCGACGGTCGCGTTGGTGCTGAAGTTGGCGGACCGGCGGAACAGTCTGAAGCTGAACGCGGCAGCGGGCGCAGGCATCAAGACCGCCATCGCAAGGCCCACCGCCAGGGCGCTCAGCGCCAGATTCGGCAGTAAAAATCGCATTTGAATTCGTAGAGCGCTGGAAATTTCGAAGAGTAGAAATTCGACCAACTATGGGCAATCGGTCGCACTCCCAGCTGCTGCTAGGCCTGGTGGCTCGCCTTTTATCTTGAATTTTTTTGAGAAAGTCGAAAGCAGCCCCGACTGCAGCGATAAGGCAGGCAGTGAAACAGCGGAAAACTGCAGCTCAAGCTCTGACAGTTTTGGAGACATTCCACCTGAAGCCAGCTCTGCACTCAGGCCTGGCTTATCAACCTGTCTTGGTTGCCAGAGCACGCAGTAGAAATTTATTCTTTCATTTTTGGCGATTTCCTAATGATACTTCAGAATATCAGGTGATATTTTGCTGCTAAGATAAGCAGATACCTTGACCGGGCCAGCTTTATCGCGAACTGCGGCCTCCCCATGCAGCAAGCGGTTAAGGTGGCTCTTCGCATTACCTCGTGACGAATTAAATTTTTGAGACGAAAGTCGAGACGAGATTTGGCATTCTAACAAGAAATGTTTACTAATACTTTCGACGGTCTAAGCGTGTGACCTAAACAAGCCTTTTAAATTTTAAACAACTTGACCTTGGAGAGTCGGCACCTTGCTCTACTTATGGGGTCGTGTGTGCAAGAAAGACTCCAGCTACTCCTGTGTAGGAGTGTAGCTTAGCTTGAAAAAAGTTCAGAATCCTCATCAGTGCTGAAGGCTCGTTCATGAGGAACGCCATCAAACAGCTTGCACGTAATTTTTATCGCCCGTGTGACTCGACACTGACAAGTATTGGTCGGCCAAATGGATCCCGGACCACGCTGGTTTCCTCGGCGACGAGTGTGCTGACCTGCTGGCTCTGCCAGCGCGCTTCTGGAGCCAAGCCCAGGGGCCCCCATCCCCGCCTCGGTGGTCAAGTTCTGTACTGACTCTGAGCATCTCCGCAGATGGCACGACACTCGGAATTGCAGGCAGTCTTGTGCCTGCCCGTCCGCTGTCCCTCCCCCCTCCTGCGTAGAGATCTTGGAGCAGTCAGCATGGCCCTCTCCAGGCATGACTGCTCCTCTTGCCACCGTTTCGCGTCACAATAGTACTACAGCACAGATATGAATATGAGTATAGTATAAAGCATCAACATAATAACAAGTTATAAAGTCAGATTGTATACGTTTGTAACCATGGTTACCACGGACTTCCAGGCTGGTACTGGTGTGCGTACATGCGTGCGAGTAAAATCGCCCCCTTCTCAAAAACCGACTCTCCTGGAGAATCGCCCCCCTCTTTCTCAAAAACCGACTCTCCTGGAGAATCGCCCCCCTCTTTCTCAAAAACCGACTCTCCTGGAGAATCGCACCCCTCTTTCTCAAAAAACCGACTCTCCTGGAGAATCGCCCCCTCTTCCTCAAAACCGACTCTCCTGGAGAATTGCCCCCTCTTCCTCAAAACCGACTCTCCTGGAGAATCGCCCCCATCTTTCTCAAAAACCGACCCTCTTCGAGCCAGTGTTTCACACAGGAAAGTACATCTTGTACTTGCTTGAAGTGTCCGCCTCGTGCCAGCTAAACAATTTTCAGACTACTTTGCACAGAAATTAATTTCTAACTTCTAATCTTACGCTAACACAGAGTTAACAAAAACTTCAAAAATCAAAAAGTTAAAACTAAAGTCAAAATAATAAGCAGAAATTAATATTCAAGCTGAATAGCCAATAGCATTGGCGCAGTGGAAGCGCAAAATGTAAATCTGTTATGTGCGGGTTTATTTTACACTGCAAACATGCCTCACTTTACGAGTATTTACAAGATTTATCGCGCAGAAAGATAGCTGCATCAGCTGATCACTGAATAAGGTGGCAGAGAGGCAGAGGGCAGAGACCGAGGGGTGAAGCCTGAGGGGCGGAGACCGAGGGGCGGAGACCGAGAAGCGAAGACAGAGATGCGGAGACCGGGGGCGGTGACCGAGGGCGGAGACCGAGGGGCGGAGACAGAGGGGCGGAGACCGAGGGGCGGAGACCGAGGAGTGGAGACCGAGGAGTGGAGACAGAGGAGTGGAGACAGAGGGGCGGAGACAGAGGGGCGGAGACCGGGAGGGAGGAGACCGAGGGGCGGAGACCGGGAGGGAGGAGACCGAGGGGCGGAGACCGAAGGGCGGAGACCGAGAGGCGGAGACCGAGGGGCGGAGACCGAGGGGCGGAGACCGAGGGGTGGAGACCGAGGGGCGGAGACCGAGGGGCGGAGACCGAGGGGCGGAGACCGAGGGGCGGAGACCGAGGGGCGGAGACCGAGGGGCGGAGACCGAGGGGCGGAGACCGAGGGGCGGAGACCGAGGGGCGGAAACAGAAGGACAGAAAACAAAAACCGAAAGACTGCAGACAAATCCGCGCGGAAATTGCGCCGCATACTACTCATTTGCTACTGCCGGCGCCGCGGCCTCCAGCATGAGCGGCGGCGCTGGCAGCCTCGGCAGCCGGGCGGTACTTCAGCCTGTCGGGATTCGCCCGCACCAGCAGGCTGTCTCCGGGGTCCACGGCGGCCCGGACTGCCGGCCGGTCGTGCGCCGCAGCCACGTAGGCGCCGGTCGCTCGCGCGCGCGCCACCAGCGCCGCTTCCCGGCGCGTCAGGCCATTGGAATTGAACTTGTCAGTGGAGGTCGGGTGGCCGCGGGGCAGCAGTGCGGGGCCGCGGTAGCCGAAGCCGGCGCGCGATGGGCGCGGCTCCGCCGACAGCGGCTCCGTCAGGCCGCCGCCTCCGCTGCCGCTGCCGCCAACCGCCGAGCCCGGACCCGCCCAGCCCTGCGGGTGCGAGACAGAACCTACCTTATCTACTTCTCACTTAACTGAGTCTACTTCTCACTCAACTAAGTCTACTTCTCACTCAACTGAGTCTACTTCACACTTAACTATGTCTACTTCTCACTCAACTGTCTACTTCTCACTCAACTGAGTCTACTTCACACTTAACTATGTCTACTTCTCACTCAACTGTGTCTACTTCTCACTCAACTGTCTACTTCTCACTGAAATGTGTCTACTTCTCACAACTGTATCTACTTCTCACTCAACTGAGTCTACTTCACACTCAACTATGTCTACTTCTCACTCAACTAAGTATACTTCTCACTCAACTGAGTCTACTTCACACTTAACTATGTCTACTTCTCACTCAACTGTCTACTTCTCACTTAACCGAGTCTACTTCACACTTAACCGAGTCTACTTCACACTTAACTATGTCTACTTCTCACTCAACTGCGTCTACTCGTACTTTTCCCTCCCGTATGTCTACTTCTAAGCCTACTGCGCACTCCAATGTCTACCGAGCCTGATTTCCTACTGTTTGTCCACTTCCAACTCTAATCGGGTCAACTTCTCACTAAAATGTTTTGAGCTCTATTCAATTTGTTCGGGCCGCCACCAGTCTTCAGTCCAAGAAGCCAAGCTCAAAGCCTCATCCCCCCTCCCAGTCGCTCACCTGCCGCCTGAGCAGGTCGGACCCGAAGCCGCGCGTGTGCCGCTCGAACGCGCCGAAGCGCCGCATGTCCAGCAGGTCGCGCGCGTCCGCGTCTCCAGGCGCGGCGTCCCCGGCGGCCTCGTAGGCGGACATGTCCAGGTCCCAGTCGTAGTTGGTTGGGTCATCGAATAGTTCGAGTTTCTCGCCTTGGCGCCAGAACTGCTCGTCCGTGTACCACACCAGGCCGGGCCCGCCCTTCTCCCACACGATTTCCAGCGGCTCCTCGTATCTGCGTTTCGGAATTTGCGGCAGTAAGGAATGGACTCCGCTGGGGGCCTGTCACTCTCTAGGTTGTTCGCCTGTCACTCTCTAGGTTGTTCGCCTGTCACTCTCTAGGTTGTTCGCCTGTCACTCTCTAGGTTGTTCGCCTGTCACTCTCTGGGTTGTTCGCCTGTCACTCTCTGGGTTGTTCGCCTGTCACTCTCTAGGTTGTTCGCCTGTCACTCTCTGGGTTGTTCGCCTGTCACTCTCTGGGTTGTTCGCCTGTCACTCTCTAGGTTGTTCGCCTGTCACTCTCTGGGTTGTTCACCTGTCACTCTCTGGGTTGTTCACCTGTCACTCTCTGGGTTGTTCGCCTGTCACTCTCTGGGTTGTTCACCTGTCACTCTCCGGGTTGTTCACTTGTCACTCTAGATTGTTCACCTGTCAGTCCCAATGGTGTCTGCTTGTCACTCTACCACGTCAGATCAATTTTCAACTTTCATAAAGAAATCGCATGAGTTCCCATCACACTACTAACTGCAGTAGTCATAAGTAGCGCATCATCACCATAAACTCACTTGCGCTCTTTCCACCGGTCCACGTTGTGCGGATCGTCGTGAAGCGCCTCGAACCGCTCCCAGTCCTCGGCTGGCTCGTCTTCCTCTTCAGCCTCCTCTTCATCATCCGTGCCGCCAGCCGCTTGTCCGGCCTCCTCGTCCGGAGTGTCTGGCCGTAAATGATTTTCGGCCATGTTCGAATCTTCCTCATCAAGATCGACCCGCGGCGGCGCAGACGTCGAGAAGCTTCGGACGGCGCCGCCGTAGTCGAAGGGCACGGCGGAGAATTTGCCCCGCCGCTTGCCGGCCGAGCGCAGATCCAGGCCCAGGCTGGCGATGAGGCCTGCAGGAAGCTGGCAGCGCTGCACCAGGCCAAGGAAGTGGCTGGTTGGCGTGCCAACGTTGCCCTGCGGCATGCAGGCTGGCGGGCACAGCTCCACAGGCTGCGGCCGGCCGCTGGCGCCCACCTGCATAGGTAGACAGCAGAGTTTCACTGCAGATCTCAGCCTTTGCGATTGCAGATCTCACCCCTGAGTTAGCAGATCTTGGCTAACTGGAGTTTTTCCTTTTTACTTAATAACTGGAGTCTAGAATCCCACGGACTGAGATCTGCAGGGGTGAGATCTGCTATCGCAGCGGGTGAGATCTGCTGTTGCTGGTGTGAGATCTGCTGATTGCAGGGGGTGAGATCTGCTGTTGCAGGGGTGAGATCTGCTGATTGCAGGGGGTGAGATCTGCTAATTGCAGGGGGTGAGATCTGCTGTTGCAGGGGTGAGATCTGCTGATTGCAGGGGGTGAGATCTGCTAATTGCAGGGGGTGAGATCTGCTGATTGCAGGGGGTGAGATCTGCTGATTGCAGGGGGTGAGATCTGCTGATTGCAGGGGGTGAGATCTGCTAATTGCAGGGGGTGAGATCTGCTGATTGCAGGGGGTGAGATCTGCTAATTGCAGGGGGTGAGATCTGCTGTTGCAGGGGGTGAGATCTGCTAATTGCAGGGGGTGAGATGTCTGCTGTTGCAGGGGGTGAGATCTGCTGATTGCAGGGGGTGAGATCTGCTGTTGCAGGGGTGAGATCTGCAGATGCATATAGTGAGATCTGCTATCGCAGGGGTGAAATCTACTGTCGCAGGGGTGAGATCTGCTGTTGCAGGGGTGAGATCTGCTATCTCAGGGGTGAGATCTGCTGTCGCAGGGGGTGAGATCTGCTGATTGCAGGGGGTGAGATCTGCTGTTGCAGGGGTGAGATCTGCAGATGCATATAGTGAGATCTGCTATCGCAGGGGTGAAATCTACTGTCGCAGGGGTGAGATCTGCTATCTCAGGGGTGAGATCTGCTGTTGCAGCATCGAATTTCAAGACGGGACGGCGCCGCCACCAACCTGCAGGCCGTGCCGCTTCAATGCCCTGGCCAGCTGCGGCCCCGTCAGGCTCCGGAGATCGGCGGTCAACCCGGCGGGCACCGCGGCGGAGGCCGAGTCGCAGACGGAGATGAGGCAGCGCAGGCCGAGCGGCAGCTCCCTGACGCCGGAGTAGGCGCGCCACTGGCTGCCGCTGTGCAGCCTCATCACCTGCGATGGAGAGCGATGGAGAGGCTCCGGTTTCAGATTCTCCGGTTTGTTTCTGTGGTTCCTTACGAGACCCGCAGTCACTAGAGGGCTCCAAGGTCACTAGAGGGATGCTTTGGTGTCACTAGAGCGGTTCCAGGGTCACTACAGGGGTTCCAGGGTCATTAAAGGGGTTTCAGGGTCTCTAGAGGGGTTCCAGGGTCACTACAGGGGTCCTATTGTCACTAGAGGGTTTCAGGGTCACTAGAGGGTTCCAGGGTCACTAGAGGGTTCCAGGGTCACTAGAGGGGTTCCAGGGTCACTAGAGGGTTCCAGGGTCACTAGAGGGTTCCAGGGTCACTAGAGGGTTCCAGGGTCACTAGAGGGGTTCCAGGGTCACTATAGGGGTCCTATTGTCACTAGAGGGTTTCAGGGTCACTAGAGGGTTCCAGGGTCACTACAGGGGTTCCAGGGTCATTAAAGGGGTTTCAGGGTCTCTAGAGGGGTTCCAGGGTCACTACAGGGGTCCTATTGTCACTAGAGGGTTTCAGGGTCACTAGAGGGGTTCCAGGGTCTCTAGAGGGTTCCAGGGTCACTAGAGGGTTCCAAGGTCACTAGAGGGTTCCAGGGTCACTAGAGGGTTCCAGGGTCACTAGAGGGTTCCAGGGTCACTAGAGGGGTTCCAGGGTCACTACAGGGGTCCTATTGTCACTAGAGGGTTTCAGGGTCACTAGAGGGTTCCAGGGTCACTAGAGGGTTCCGGGGTCACTAGAGGTGTTCCAGTGTCGGGAGCTCCAAAAAATTAGAGGGTTACGAGCGTATTATTCTGACGTTAGAGATGATCCGTGAGTCCTTAATCGCTTTCAGGGTTTCAAGAAGCAAATTCGAACCTCTACTAGGTGGGTTCCAAAGTGTTTAGAGAATTTCCTGGGTTTTCACACTTATACTGATGTGGGCTGTAACTTTAAAGGGCATTTCATAGCACTGGAGGCGCACGCCAACTCAATCACAATTTGGACCACAGCCTTCGGTGACAGCTGGGCCATGCAAGTTGTGACGGTCCTCACCTCATTGGCGGCCTGAGGCGAGCTGGCTCGAGCGTAGCAGCACAGCAGGCGTGGCGCCTTCTTGCCAGACGACGCGGCTGCTGAAGTCGATGCAGCAGCGGCAATGCGCTGAGGTCGATGCCGGAAATGGAAGCAGGCGAACGCCCCCGACTCCACGGAGGTGGCAAAGAAACGGCGCAAGTCCCTGGCCTGGTAGCGGGAGGGAATGTTGCCAATGTACAGCAGGGGCTGGTCCTGCTGAAGGATTTTGATTGGAATTTCTTCTAGTAGGCTGGGTTTTTTGGGCCATATGGGGTTTTTTGGCCCCTTGAAAATTTCATTGGCAACTGGATTTTAGGTATCAGAGGCTAATCTGGCAACTTCAAAAAATGATTTTGTAATTGTAATAAAAGTGCCATTAGAGGGTTCAATTAATGATCATGATCATGATCATGATATGATTATATGATATGATCATGATATGATCATGAATTGATATGATCATATAATGGAATTGTTAGTTTGTTATTATTTGCAGCATAGATAGCAATCTTAGAGTTAAGAGAACAAATGTCTGCTTTTCAAACATAGCCTTGGAAATCTCCATTCTCAAGAATTTAGCTAGTTGCCAATGGTCAACCAAAAAAAGCCATTGGCAACTGGATTTATGAGCCCCAAGGGCCAGCTGGCAACTGAATTTCCAACCTTAGAGGAGCTAGTAGGTGAGCTTAGTAAGCTCCAGGTCTGTTCTCTAGCTCTGGGTAAATGATATGCAGAGTGCCTTCATGCAGTGTCTTGTGCAATCTTAAATAGACATAATTAATTTAAGCTAGCTAATAGATGTTTCACCAAGTTTTATCAAGTGTCCATATTTGACTCTTTGCCAACCTTCCAGATATTCAATGATTCTGCTAGGTCAGATTTTTTCCATAAGTGCCAATGGATTCAGTACCACCCCATCCCCTTGTGCTCTAATCAGTGCTACACCTTAGTGCCATAGCCCATAGGCCTATCGTGTAGGTTTAAAATGATCATTTAAAAAACTTATTAGATAATTTAATATATTATATTTTTATTTAATCATTAAAATAAATTCAAGGACAATGATCAATATGTGATTTTTATTGATTAAAAATGATACTAATTTTTAGTTTTTAGAATTTTATGCAAAAAAAATATTTGGCCAATCAATATAATACTGACTAGGCCTACTGACTATCTATAATTGCTAGCCTAGATTTATATTCTAATCATTAAATCAATATATTACAAGTATATACTTAGGCCATATGATATGATATTTTTATATCATAATTATTTAAGATAGAGGGCTATAAAACATTTAAGATATTCATAAGATGAAATAAGAAATTAAAGATTTTTTTAGTTATATCGATCTTTATTATACTTTAAAGTTAGGCCTACAAACTAAATTGTCTATCTTCTTAGGCCTCCCACTCCCAAATCTTACATATATGCAAAAATTCTAGTGTATAATAGACCTGAAAAAATGGTCAGAAAAAGTGATAAATTATTTGATATAGAATAATCCTCTAGAAAAAAGTGCCCTAGAGCCGGTGTATAGTGTAGCTATTAGGAATTCCAGTTGTTTCGCCCCCAAACTGTTTTAGCCATGGACATTTCTCCCCTAGACCATTTTGCCAATAGTCTGTTTCATCTATCAACCAGTTCAGCTATGGGCATTTTGGCCAAAATGATTATTATATATTTTAGAAATACAGCTATACATGTATCTTTATTTTCTTTTTTCAATGCTAATTTTTTAGTTTTAATTTATAATAAAATATCGGTGCTCTTGGCACATTTGTCTCATCTTGCATATTCTCAGCTTATGACTTTGTTCATTTCAACCCTGGTTTAAATTAGAGGCAAAACAGTCCATGGCCAAAATGGTCTATGGGTAAAACAGTCTGTGGGCGAAATGGTAAAGGGGCGAAAAGTCCATGGCCAAAATGGTTTATGGGCAAAACAACCAGTTACCACTATTATTGGCATACAAAAGACCAAAATGTAAGTAATGCAAGAAAGGGTCTTCTCTTGTATTATCAATTGTCATTATGCAAAAATGTCCTTAATTGTTGAAACACTTTTTTAATAATGTCCAGCGTATAGATCATGAGTAAATTTGTTTGTCTGGCATAAATTTGGATTTATGGTATAGGGGGTGGCATTTTCCTGCATACTGTGTAACAGATTTGAGAGTGTGGCTTAGGCCAACAGGGGCAGATCCAAGGATGGCCAAGGGGTCCATGCCACCTCTCAGCCATGGGCCATGGCCAAAAAATTGGGCCATAATTTTTCGGCCTATAACTATGCAAGGTCTATTTTCTAGTATTGGATTGTAGTTGTTTCTCCAGCCCCCCCCCCCAAAAAAAAATTTCTGGGTCCAACCCTGCAAGCTGCATCTTCCCTTCATTTGTGATAGACAAAGTGAGCAAAACCCCTATAGAACAAGTAAATTTTTTAATTTAAATACGATTTACGCAAAATTACAATTGCAATTGCACGACTGGACCTTTCATTACTCAACTCATGTACTGGCATCCTTTAGCCCAGCTTTCTAAGAGTTTATGTAATTTGAAAAAATTAACTAGCTATAACACCTTTTTAACTTTACTCAAAACTATTTAAGAGAGTAAGTAATTGTGCCTTTTTTACTACAATATATAGCGTACAAGTTTCTTTATTCTCTTAAGTAAGTTTTAATATATCTAAATATCAAAATTAGAAATGTTTTGCTTTCAATTTAAGGAGCCATCCCGCTGACTCAAAATATGACTCAAAGCCAGCTACCATTTAAAGCCACCATGCAATGCAAGTAGGCAAACATTAACTGAAGCCTTAATTCACTATAAAAAGCATAATTTAATGTCTCTAGACTGTAGCAACATAATTTTACATTTCCATGTTTTGACAGCCAATACCAATAATAGTGCAGTACACTCACAGTGCAGTGCAGCAGGCAGGCCGCAGGATGCAGATAGGCCTAGCCTGCTGCTGCTGTCCTGCACTAGCTAGGTCTAGTGTCTAGACTAGGTCTATATACAGTTTCGTGACATCCATTTTGTTGACACTGACATTTTAATTTATGGTCAAATGTATAATATGGAGCTATGGAGTATGGAGTAGGCCTATTGTATTGTCATTGACATCAAGTGTCAATTAGGCCTATTTTTAAGTTTTGGCTGTTTTGTTTGTTTTTTAGGATAAAACTATTTTAAATAATTCTTTTTGAGATGCCTTTTTTGTTGTATTTCTGAACACTAAGTTTTATATTTTTAATTGAACTTTTAGGCCAACTTATTTTTTCTAATTTTTTTATCCTAATTAGTGCAGGGCAATGACTATTCATCTAGTATTGGATGAATAATAATGTAACTATTATTCGTCCAGTACCAGATAAATAAAAGTGAAGTTATTTCATTTTATTTGTCTAGTACCAGATAAATAACAGTGAAATTATTTGTCTGGCATAGTATAGATATAGATATATAACAAAAACGGCGCATGACCAAGATGGCCACACACCAAGATGGCCACAGCTCTGAATGGCTACTTGGATAGGAGTAGGTCTATATACGAGGGATGTTCCATAAGTACTTATACTTTTGCATGCTGCTCAGGAACTACGCAACCAATCATTGTAAGTTTTATGTCGCTGGAAAGCGGCTTTACTCATCTTTAATCTGTCGCCAAAATCATTTCGTTCTGTCAACTATGTCAAAAGTTACAACAAAAAACGTAGTCAAAGGTCACCCATAGACTTACAAGAAATTTTCAAAATCAAAACTTCAAAGTTCAGCACGCAGAGTTATTTCGGATTCTACATAATGCATTCTTTTTTGCTTCATAAGCGAATGCCGCACCCTTTTCGTCTATGGAAAATACTGGCCTAAGCTTTCACAGCATCTTAATCTTAAGATCACAGCATCTTAATCTTGTAAAGTTTCACCACCTTGGCTGCTGCTGCATCACCATGGATGTGAACTCAAGGGAAGGACAGCGCGCTGCAATTTTTACCCTCTGGAAACTCGGAAAAAAGCGATCAGAGATTTATGCAACATTCATGGAGCTAATGCGGTGAGCAGGATGACCGTCTACAACTGGGTTGAGCAGTTCGAAGCAGGAAGGACCAATGTTGCTGATTTGCCGAGGTCGGGCCGCCCCTGCACATCAGGCTCTGATGCTCTCACCGATCGAATTCTTGATCTGCTGGACGAAGATTGTCGTCTAACGATTCGACAGATTGCAGATAGACTGGACACGCCGAGCACAACTGTGCATCGCTGCTTGTCGCGCATGGACTTTGTCAAGCTGACTGCTCGTTGGGTGCCACGCCTACTCACCTCGGACTTGAGACTGCAGAGGCAGCAGATTTGTCAGGCCAATATTCGGATGATGGAAGAATACGGTGGTTGGGATCTCTTCCATCGAATGATAGTCACTGGAGATGAAACCTGGATTCCCCATTTTGATCCACCAACGAAACGTGATTCCCAGGTCTGGATGCTGAAGGGCTCTGATCCTCCGGTAAAAGCTCAAAGGGACGCACATGGAAAGAAGATCATGCTGTCTCTGTTTTTCGACTGCAATGGTCCTCTAACTGTCGAGTTTTTGGAGCCAAACACTACAATAAACTCTGAGCGCTACGTTGAAACGCTGCAAAGCTGCATCATGACATCCAGAACAAGCGTCGTGAAAATCCCAGACCTTTCATTCTTCATCATGACAATGCAAGGCCTCATACAGCACAAAAGACAGTCGAGGCAATCAGCAAGCTGAAGCTCCATCTTCTACCTCACCCTCCTTACTCTCCAGACCTGGCACCAGCAGACTTTGCTTTATTTCCAGAGTTGAAGCGCCATCTGAAAGGACGCGTGTACGAGACCAGGAACCAGATCGAGGAGGAAGTCCGCAGAATTCTGCTGTATGTCATCCCCCGACAGCTGTACGCAGAAGCCATCAAAAGCATGTTTAACAGGTGGACCAAGTGCATCAACTCCGGTGGAAACTACGTTGAGAAGGTGTCGGTACCGACTGAGGATGAGTGACAAAGAAGTCAAACTTTCTGTCATCAACAACGCGCCTCTGTTTTCATGCTTGCCATTGTAGTTGTTGCTCTTTAAATTTCTTGTAAGTCTATGGGTGACCTTTGACTACGTTTTTTGTTGTAACTTTTGACATAGTTGACAGAACGAAATGATTTTGGCGACAGATTAAAGATGAGTAAAGCCGCTTTCCAGCGACATAAAACTTACAATGATTGGTTGCGTAGTTCCTGAGCAGCATGCAAAAGTATAAGTACTTATGGAACATCCCTCGTATTTCCTCATTTCCTATTGGCTGTGATTGGGATGGGGTATGACATAGCTTCAAGTCTCAGAGAAAACAGATTTCGTTAGTGAAATTAGACTAAGTAAAACAAAAAAACACTTCCCTTTACAGCAGGTATTATTACCTACTAAAGCTAGTAGCACTACTAGCACAAGATATTTGATTTTTGTATCATGGATAATAGTTTCAAACCTATCCCAATATACTAAAACTGACGTGTTGTTTGTATATGTTAAAAGTTAAAGGTAGAGGGTAAAGGAATTTAGGAAGTTATGATAGAAGTAAGCAAAAATTGGAGTGCCCTCTTGTCTCTCATCTCTGCACTCTCGTCTTTTATCTTTTCTTTGTCATCTCTGCCCTCTCGTCTCTAATCTTTTCTCTCTCTCTCATCTCTGCTCTCTCTTCTCTCATCTCTGCCCTCTCCTGTATCATCTTTCTCTCTCTCATCTCTGCTCTCTCCTCTCATCTCTTGCCCTCTCTCTCATCTATTCTCTCTCTCATGTCTGCCCTCTTCTCTCATCTTTTCTCTCTTTCATCTCTGCCCTCTCCTCTCTTCTCACCTCTTTGCTCTCATCTTCCTTTTCCTCTTCATTCTCTTCTCCCTTTCCTCCTTTCTCCTCTCCATTAATCTCCCTTCTCCTCTCTCTCCGCTCGTATTTAATCTCTCCTCTCATCAACTCTCTTCTCCTTTATTCCTTTGCCTCTCCTTTATCCTATGCTTGTATTTCTCTTCTCTATTCCTTACCCTCTCTCCTCACCTCTGGCCCGCTCTGTCATCAGGACTCCTCGCTTCACTTTGGGGGCCAACGAAGCGGACTAGAAGGGCAGTCATGAGCTAGGTTCTCAATCGAGGTAAAAAGTTTGCCAATCCCTGCACTAAAAGCACCTGGCTTGTTCTCTTAGCTTGAGAACAACGTGAACTAGCCTCTCTACTCTGAACCTCTCTACTCTCAGCCTCTATCTACTCTCAACCTCTCTATTCTCAGCCTCTCCACTGTCAGCCTCTCTCTACTTTCAGCCTCTACTTTTATCTTCTCTCTCAGCTCAGCTTATATCTAGTTCTAAAATCTGAAGTCATACTCAAACAAAAACTTGTCTTTCGAAAACATGTATTGGCAAAATCTCTGGCCTCCTGTCTCTCTCTATGTCCCTCGGATCCTTTGAAACTCTATCTTCTCTTTCCTATCTCCTCTCTCCCATCTTCTCTCGTCGATCTTCCCTCACCTTTCTTCTCTTTCATCTTTGTTCTCTCTTCTCATTTATCTCTGGTCTCCACTCTCTCCCCTTAGGAAAGAAGGAAAGATAGAAAAGATAGATAGCAAACATAGGAAAGAAGCCTATGTTTGAAAAAGTGCCCGACTTGTACCAGCTGAGGCCAGCTAGAAGGCAACGCGGGAGAGATATTGTTGTAGAGTATCCAATCAAGAATGTGCCCACCCACCTTCTGGTGGATAGGGGCAGTGCGCTGTCTTTGCTAAGAGCCAAAGACTATTCTAAAAAAATCACTGGAAGGAGCATGGAGGCCTTGGAGCCCCATGTGTGAAGGCCGTGTCATGCCATTAAAGATTATAGAACTGAGAAAATTTATTTGATGGGGATGATGGGATGATGATGAATTACGGAGGCAGAAGTGCACTGAGTCACACATACATGCAGTGACTAGCCCAAGTAAAGGCTGTTTGCTCTGTAAGTGCGAGGCAATGAACCCCCCCCCCTGTCCCAAATTTGAGCGTTAAACAAAGTGTAATATCTGGCAAGAAATGTGCACGGTGATTCTTAAATATGCTCCAGGGCTATATTGGGTGCAGCAACTAAGTAAGTGCGGATTTTTTGGCTTTTTTAACTCGTCATGATCTGAAATGGCAATAAGGTACGGGTGGCATGGATAGATGACAAAGTTCAAGCAAATTATAGCAATGGGTGCAGTACAAATAAGTAAGTGTGGATTTTTTGGCTTTTTTAACTTGTTATGATCTGAAATGGCAATAAGGTATGGGTGGCATGGATAGATGACATTGACAAAGTTCAAGCAAATTATAGCAATGGGTACAGTACAAATAAGTAAGTGCAGATTTTTTGGCTTTTTTAACTCGTTTTGATCTCGTTACAACATGCGCTTTGCTCCCTCCTTCACAGCTTTTACAGCTCTTTGCAGCTTGAGACACTGCTAAGTTACCTGCAGGAGCCCGTCTATTGCATTGATTGCAAAGCTAGAAAAACTCACCAACATTTCTCATTGCAGAATACTAGAATTGCAGAGTACTGATCGATTGTGACACAACTATCACATGCACGGTGCTGCCAATTCAAGCATTGAGAACACTCAATTGCTTCTTGTCCATCGCAAACTGGCTGCAGACAGACTACACATGGATATGCGCCTGCCATTTTGTATCTAAGTGCTTAGACTGCTGTCAGTGAATGAGACAGATGAATTTTGAACAGGGCATGAAATTTACCCAGTTTTTATCCCTTTAAACAAGTAAATTAGTCTCGACCAATAAGAGAAACTGGAAAAAAGCTACACCAGATTTTATATGAAGAAGAGATTTGTTTAATACGAAATATGTTTACACCTCTTAGGGGCCTACTATAAGTAGGAAATTAAGACTCGTAACCATTTTTGTCTTTAGCCCTGCAATAAACTAATAAAATTTTGACTGCCTGTCTAAACCCCCCCCATTGCAACCCCACATCTCCCCACCCGAAGCTATCCAAAAGTAAACCAGCTGTCATTTTCCATGACCCCCACCCCAGCTGTGGCCATCTTGGTGTGTGGCCATCTTGGTCTTACACCATAAAAACTACATAAATAAAAAATAAAAAAGGCTAGACTAGAAGTAGAAAATATTTGTTTTGATAAGATAGTGCTGTTTCTCAAAAATGGAATAACCATTCCATGTTTCTTAGGTGGAATAATAGCAACTATAAACTACTGTCTACATGTACATGTAAGCTCAAATTTATTTAATCAATCAACTAGGCCTATGTTAAGTAGCAAGCTATAATGTCATTGCTTTGCTGCATTGGCACCTAACTAATCTTAATTAAAGAACTGCAACAACACATGATTTATAGATCACAGCAAAATCCCTCAAAAGCCAAAGGTAAAATACCAAAAGTTTTGTATGATTTTTACCTTTATTATATTTCATTCTATACATATTGGTATGTTTTGGTTTCGCAGTAAACAATAGTCATAGTACAGTCAAATTAATAATGACATTTGCTGCTGTATAACACAATGTCAAAGTAAGGACTTAAAGTTATTACAATAACACTTGGGGTTGTTACAATAAAAAAGTAGAGTCATCACTACAGATTTGAACTTAGTAAGCTTACTGACTGATCATCAGGAAGATGCTCTGACATCATGCTAGTATACCTTACTAGAAAAGATGCGCAGAGTGGCATATAAATTCATGTAGCTTAGCTGGTACCAGACAAATAACTTTACTGTTATTCATCCAGTAGCGGACAAATAACTTCACTTTTGTATCCAGTACCAGACAAATTGTCACTGCCTTAATGTATATAATTATCAAAATATTAAATGTATATATTAAAAGCACAAAATCAGTTTTCTTGGCCAGCATATATGTCAAATTTCTTGAGTATACCCCAGAAATTTCTAGAGTATATGCCTTCTTTATTATAGAGCCCCTGAAGATGGCCATTGTTGGTCCGAAACGCGTCGGTAGAAAGAATTAATTGTAATCTATGTTGATTTTAACTTTTGTTAATCTCTAATAATTCCTAACAATTCCTAATAATTTGAAGTTTCTAAGTTTTTTATTTCAGATTGGTGTAAAAACTGCAAGTTAAACTTGTATTTATACTATCATAGCAAACAGGTTAGCTGAAATATCTGTAGTAAAATAACAGTTGGAATTGTCTGTGGGGAAAAGCATGGTAGATAAAGGGAGTTGGCTAACTGAAAAGTATAAGGCTGAATTGCTAAACAAAAAGTATAAATTTTTGAAGAATAGAAATCTGATATATTGTCTAACATGACATTGATGCTTGTGAGTGTCTATGGCCTAAAAGGATGAGTTGGTTATGAAGTGACACATTTTGGCTCTAGAAAGTTCTAATACAGATTGAATGTGTTTTAACCAATGAATGCGCTCCAACTAGCAAAAGCTGAGGACACAACCTCAACCTCAACTAATGAAAAGCAGTTATGTACCATTCAATGCGATTAAGACTGAAAAGTACTATAAAAACCCATGTTAAACAAGCAAGAAGCTCGTCTCGCCTCACCTCGCCTCCCTTTCATCCTCTCTTTTTCCTTCTTGCTATTCTAACATGCCTACTCTGATTACTTTTGATTGACACAGTTAGAGTCTTAACCCAAATACTAAAACTGATAAATTGACTCACTAAAACCAAAACAACAACCAACTCACGTTCCACAATAGACTGAACCCTCAGTTCACCCAAACACTTAGAAATCCCTTGGAATTTGAACAAAACGAGCTTCTTATTTGGAATTCCATCTTAGACATTATATTTTGTAAGATAACATCTCGAGATTGTGACCATCAAATACAATGGTCTGTAAGTTACTATCAAGTGTTTGCATCATCAGGAAAAGTCAGTTGAATCTGCTGCCTCAGTTATTTGGCTCTCACATTGATATTTGAAATAGACATAGAGCCATAAAAGTGAAGAACATTAGAGCCATAGAAGAACAATAACATATTTTAAAATATTTCAGTTAGAGGCAAGGGAAGTCTGAGCACTCAGACTTATGCTCTTACACACTAATTAGTTCTTGCTAAGACCATTAACCATTAAGTCTAGGCCTATCAACACAATCAAGCTGATTAAAAATGATTCAAGAATGCCAGCCAGGGCTATATTATATATATGTAATTAACATTGGATCAAAGAAGGCTTTTAAAAATAAATAAAAGCCAAAATGATATTAGTATTTAATCTGCAATTTAGAAGACTTTAATATATAAGCAAATTTACTCTTGATGCAAAAATTTTTCTAGTTTTCTTTAACTTTTTGTATTTTGCTAGCAAGGCTTGCTATGATTTGTACTATATGATACTTGGTGTACAAATTGCACATACATGTGCAACCCCCCTGATTTACACTGGCCATGTGACTTACTTTTTGACCAAAAATGCGACTTACCTGTAAAAGAAACCCTAATGCAATTTTGAGTAAACGGCAGGAGTAACTATAACTGTCTTTTAAGGCCTAAATGCCTCGTCATCTAATTAAAACTACGTCTGTATTCTTTAGGCTAGGCATATTTGTGACTTACCCCTGGTCCACCACAATTTACGGTGGCCAGATCAGCCAGGTTGGCCAGCAGTTGCGCATATGTATGAATTTGCATATACATACCTTTGAAAAACAAAAATAAACACTTATAAAAATGGAAATTATATAAAATATAATTTTATATATTTTAATATATAAAATTATATATAGCCTGGTCACTATATATAAAAAGCAAATGACTAGCCTATTTTTAATGACTATTAAAAGATATTTTATTTAAATATATTGATTTGTTAAAATTAAGTTTAGTTATAAGCTAAAATTGATGATAAAGACTACTGGAAGTTAGTTATTACTTAATTTAGATAGGCCTAGTATTTGTTTTATGTATTGACATTAAAATTAAAACAATTTTTTCATTACCTTAAGCCTAAGGTCTAAACTTAGCTTAAGAAAACCTAACTTAGGATAAGAAGTTTAGCATTGGTATAAGATTTGATTTATCTATTTTGCAGTGTTTCTATGATATTATTAATCATTGTTTAAGACTAAGCCCAAACCTTAATATTAACACCATATTTTAACATTGCTTTTTGCATGCAAAATTTCATAGGCAATTATGTACATCTTTGAAATCAATCAAAGAACTTTTATATTGTCTTTATAGGCCAGCACTTAAAAAATGAGTAAATGGATATTGAAAGCTACTAATTAATAATGTTTTTACTTGAGTCAGGGGATATGTATGCCGGATGTTCTTTTTTCGGTCAGGCAATTTTCATAGCTTAGTGGAAATGCTGTTTGCTATCAAACCTGGTTGGCAATTTATAGCCAAAATTTTCTTCTAAATATCAAGGTCTGGCAGACTTAAACTACTATTATAAGCATCGGGTAATGATTGCCAAATATAAGCTGCAAAACTTTCTTGATGGAGAGGTCTGCCATGCCATTGACAATATCTACCTGAGAGTCCAGACTCCCAACAGCTGCATCAGCTTATTCTCACCTGAGCAGTGAATGCGCCCGGAAATGACCACCTTGGCCGACATTCAAAGCGACTTCGATTGGGACGAATACCTGCGCCTGCTGGGCCCCGAGGCCGGCGACCCCGCGCCTGCCGCCTGCTTCAAACAGGCCGCAGAGCCACCCAGCAACCACTTCCAGCTCGGCCACCGGCTGGAGTCCAGGGATCCCAGGAATCCCGACAACACCTGCATAGCCAGCGTGATTGACAGGCTGGGGCCGCGGCTCCGGCTGAGACTCGACGGCAGCGACGATAGGAACGACTTCTTTAGGCTGGTGGATTCTGAGGATCTGTTCCCGCACCCGTCTGGCAGGTTCATCGGTGAGTCCTGATTATTGAGCATACATGCGCAACTTCTGAAATTACGCTGGCCGTGCGACTTAGTTTTCGATAAAAAATGCGACACCTATGAAAGAGCCAAGCAAAAACTTTAGGTAAACGGCAGGAGTAACTATGACCATATTTTTAAAGCTAAATGCCTCGCCAGCTAATTAGTGCTGCGTGCAGATTCCGCGTTTTTATAACAGCTAATCAGTGTCATCTAGTGGCGGCATGAAGCAATTAGTAAATTGTCAGTACAGTGTAGTGAGCATACTACAAAAGTCATGATTCATGAATGTCCAGAAGTAAGTGAAGTGAATACAGTGTGACCTATAGCTCAAGAACGATTTGCTAGACGATTTGGCATGGAAGATGAGAGCCCTGATTCAGATGGCTCATCAGATGCAGAATACGAATCCAGTAGAGATACAAGCTGTGAAAACCCACAGATTTTTAAACCACTGAATTCTAATTCCCGGAACTATTTTTGCATAGATTCTAAATTTGAAGTCATGCTCAAACAAAAACTTGTTAACAGTTAGGAAAAAGGCAAAGATGGGAGTAATGCATGTTAAACTAAGATTTGAGGCCTTTGCAAATTCTCTCCATTCCTCAATCTTCTCATCCTCTTTTTCTTTTCTCTCTCATCCCTTATCCCTTCTCTCTTTCCTCTCCTCTCTCCTCTCTTTCCTCTCCTCTCCTATCTCTTCTGTCTCCTCTCTACATTCTTATCTCTCCTCTCGTCTCTCTCCATTCCACTCTACTCTCTCATCTTATCTTCCCTCTCGTCTCTCTCCACTCTACTCTCTCATTATCTCTCCTCTCTTTTCTACTCTCTCATCTCTCCTCTCTTCACTCTCCTCTCATCTCCTCTTTATCCTCTCGTCTCTCATCTACTCTCTCCTCTTTCCTCTTTCCTCTCTTCTGATCTTATCCATCATCTTTTCTTTCCTCTTTTCTCTCATCTCCTCTTCTCTCTCATCTCTTTTTCCTCCCTCAGCTTTTCTCTCCTCTTCTATCTTTTCTCCCATCGCATCGCTCGCCTCTCCTCTGTTTGCTTATCTCTAATCTTCTATTCCCTCTACTTTGAAGTAAGAAAATATGCACATATTTTTGCTGAAGATAAGAGGAGAGAAGAGGGCATTGAGGAGAAAGGGTAGAGAGAAAGGGGTAGAAGAGAGGAGAGTAAAAATGAGAGGAGAGAGAAGAGGGAAAAGGGGGAGAGAGAGAAGAGGGGAGGCAAGGTAGAGAAGAAGAGAGAGATGAGAGTTGAAGAGACACCAACCTTGCTACTCGTAGTTAGGAAGTTTCAAAGAACCCGAGGGGCGAGGGCCAGATAGAGGGGCTTCGCGAGCCGGAGTTTGCCGACCCCTGCTCCAGAGTTTAAGAAATGACGCGGGCTTCTGATTTCAAAGATCTTGTCTGTGGTTGAAGGCTTCTATTCTGTTTTTGCTCTCCTGCCACACTTGCACCTACTACCCCCTGATTGCCTCTGATTGTGACTTACTTCCCTCTTATTGCGACTTAGTTGCTTCTTTTTGCGACTTACCTAATCCTTTTTGCGACTTACTTAATCCTTTTTGCGACTTACCTATTCCTTTTGCGACTTACCTAACCCTTTTGCGACTTACCTAATCCTTTTTGCGACTTACTTAATCCTTTTGCGACTTACCTAACCCTTTGTGACTTACCTAATCCTTTTTGCGACTTACCTAATCCTTTTTGCGACTTACCTAATCCTTTTTGCGACTTACCTAATCCTTTTGCGACTTAGCTGATCCTTTTGCGACTTACCTAACCCTTTTGCGACTTAGCTGATCCTTTTGCGACTTACCTAATCCTTTTTGGGACTTACCTAATCCTTTTTGCGACTTACCTAACCCTTTTGCGACTTACCTGATTCCTGTTGCGACTTACCTGATCCTTTTTGCGACTTACCTGATTATTTTTACAACTTAGTTTGCTTCTTTTGCGAATTGTTTTTCTTTTGCTTCACCATTTTCCCTGAACTGCTCTTTCTTTCGCTTTCCTCTTGCCTTTCTTGGTTCTTGTGTTTTTCTGTTTTTGGTTGACTCAATTTTGCGACTTACCCCTGGTCAGCCACAATTTACGGTGGCCGGATCGGCCAGGTCGGCCAGCAGTTGCGCATGTATGTTATTGAGAGTACATCTTGTACTATAGAGAACCCTGTGTGATTCTGTACATTACTCATAGTCAATGTATGCGTTCTGTGTGATTCTGTACATTACTCATAGTCAATGTATGCGTTCTGTGTGATTCTGTACATTACTCATAGTCAATGTATGCGTTCTGTGTGATTCTTTACATTACTCATAGTCAATGTATGCGTTCTGTGTGATTCTGTACATTCCTTGTGGCAATGTGTGTACATGCTGTGCAATTATGTGTGTACATACATGCTGTGCAATTATGTGTATATGTACATGATGTGCAATTATGTGTGTACATGTGCATGATGTGCAATTGTGTGTACATGTACATGCTGTGCAATTATGTGTGTACATACATGCTGTGCAATTGTGTGTACATGTACATGCTGTGCAATTATGTGTGTACATGTACATGATGTGCAATTGTGTGTATATGTACATGCTGTGCAATTATATGTGTATATGTACATGATGTGCAATTGTGTGTACATGAACATGCTGTGCAATTGTGTGTACATGTACATGATGTGCAATTGTGTGTATATGTACATGCTGTGCAATTGTGTGTACATGTACATGATGTGCAATTGTGTGTACATGTACATGATGTGCAATTGTGTGTACATGTACATGCTGTGCAATTACACAGAACCGGTCGCGCCTCCCTTCCCCAGTTCCTCCCCTGGGCTTCGCCAAGTCCTCAAACTATTGGCCCGGCTTCCTGGAGAAGGTGAAGGCGGCGGGCAACTTCGCCCCGGCCGACTGCTTCGTGCGGCCGCCGGCCTCGCCAGCCAAAAATCTTTTCGCTGTTGGCCAGAAGCTGGAGGCCATCGATCGCAAGAACCCGCTGTTCGTCTGCCCGGCAACCGTCAAGGAGGTGCGCCAGGACCGCATCTTCGTGTCATTCGACGGCTGGCGCGGCGCCTTCGATTACTGGTGCAGGTGCGCGGTCGGGGTGTACTGTTGGCATTGCCGCTTGTATTCGCTTTTCTGGTTTCGGGAGTTGTGGATTTCTGGTTGGAGATTTTTTAGAGAATTCGGGATTTCTGATTGGGGAATTCGGGATTCCTGATTGATGAATTTGGGATTGCTGGTTAGGGTATTTGGGATTCTTGGTTGGGGAATACGGGATTCCTGGCTGGGGAGATTTTTGTGTCAGCAGTGGGATTTGAACTAAAGGGTTCAGCTTTGCGGATTTGAAAACTCACACAAGTTTTTGAAAAGTCAATTTTTCTCGCTACTAACAGTAGACCAATTGCATATTCTCGCCCGCAGGTACGACTGCCGGGACATTTTCCCAGTTGGCTGGTGCCAGCGCGCCGGCTACCCGGTGCAGCCGCCGGGCAACCGGGCGCCTCAGCAGCCGCAGCCGCTGCAGCGCTATCGCGGCAAGCACGCCTCAGGTGGCTCCTCGCCCTCGCCGAATTCCGGCACCTTCTCGGACAAGTCGGCCGCGGCCAGCCCGCAGCTGCCCGCCTCCTCGGCTGCCGCGCCGGCCGCCTCGCCAACACCCGTCGCCATTCGCATCCGAGCAGAGGCAGCAAGCGCGGTGCACTTCAGCTCCGACTCGCTGCGCCGTCGGCTGACGAAACTGCTGGGCGGTATCAGAGATGACGACGCTTACCATGATGAGGCTACTGGAGATGTCGATCCAGCTTCCAAGCAGGTGTACTCAGCATTGCCGAACGATGCTTTTCGAGACCTGCTGCAGGTGCGCGCTGAGATAGAACTGCTTGGGGTCTGGCACGCCGGGCTTGTGCACCCGTATTTTAGATATACTATATGTACTGACTTCTGTAATCCATCTCGGTAATCTACTGACTTCTGTAATCCATCTTGGTAATCTACTGACTTCTGTAATCCATCTCGGTAATCTACTGACTTCTGTAATCCATCTCGGTAATCTACTGACTTCTGTAATCCATCTCGGTAATCTACTGACTTCTGTAATCCATCTCGGTAATCTACTGACTTCTGTAATCCATCTCGGTAATCTACTGACTTCTGTAATCCATCTCGGTAATCTACTGACTTCTGTAATCCATCTCAGTAATCTACTGACTTCTGTAATCCATCTCGGTAATCTACTGACTTCTGTAATCCATCTCGGTAATCTACTGACTTCTGTAATCCATCTCGGTAATCTACTGACTTCTGTAATCCATCTTGGTAATCGACTAGCTTCTGTAATCCCTCTCGGTAATCTACTGACTTCTGTAATCCATCTCGGTAATCTACTAACTTCTGTAATCCATCTTGGTAATCTACTGACTTCTGTAATCCATCTCGGTAATCGACTGACTTCTGTAATCCATCTCGGTAATCTACTAACTTCTGTAATCCATCTCGGTAATCTACTGACTTCTGTAATCCATCTCGGTAATCTACTGACTTCTGTAATCCATCTCGGTAATCTACTCTAACTTCTGTAATCCATCTCGGTAATGAAGTAAACTCTCATTTGCCTTCTGTAATCTACAAAATTACCTTGGCTATCTTCGATAATCCACCTCCAATTATCTGCTTTCTATAATCCTCCAAGTGTCTGCTTTCGATAATCCACCTCCAAGTTTCTGCTTTCGATATCCATCTTCAATAGTCCACGAATTCGCTTCCAATAGTGCATCCCAGTTGGACTCCGTGATCCCCGCAGGTGTGCCTGGACGCCAGCCGCTCGCCCAGCCGCATGATGACCCGGATGCCACGCGTGGGGGTCGGCGCGGACGCCGCAACGCCGGGCCACTCTGTCGTGGCCGCTCAGGAGGGCGGCAGCGGCGGCAGCAGCTCCGCAGCCTCGTCGCGAAGGCGCCTCCGTCGCGTTTTGCCCCGCGTGGACTCTGCCGAAGAGTTCTGGCGCCTGCTGACCGACTTCCTCAGCCAGATTGGCAGTCGGGGGCTGTTCGAGCCGGCGGCTGGCGGGGATGAGGCTGCAGATGCCGGTGAGATGCTGGGAGCCGTTCGGATTAACATTGGCAGAATAACGAAAGTGGAATACCGAAGTTAGAAATTACCAATAGGTGGATTACCTAAAGGGGGATTACCTAAAAGCGATTACACAAAGGGGGATACCCAAAAGGGGATTACCCAAAGAAGGGATTGCCCAAAGGGGGATTACCCAAAGAAGGGATTACCCAAAGAGGGATAACCCAAAGAGGGATAACCCAAAGAGGGATAACCCAAAGAGGGATAACCCAAAGAGGGATAACCCAAAGAGGGATAACCCAAAGAGGGATAACCCAAAGAGGGATTACCCAATTAAAGGTGGATTTCCCAAATGGGGATTACCCAATTAAAGGTGGATTTCCCAAATGGGGATTACCCAAAAAGGGGTTTCCCCAAAAGTAGATTACTCAATCGGGGATTACGGAACGTGGCTTAACAGAAATTAGATGTACTACCGATCCGAATTGCTGATTCCCCCCCCCGCCAGCGTCAACCTCCGAGTCCGAGCCAGCAGTCGCTGATGCCGTCGTGCAGGCTTCCAAGAGTTCAGCGGACAGCGCGACGGCAGTTGACTCCGTCACTGACAGAGCCAAGCTGGAGGCGGAGACCGCGGCAACACCGTCAGCCACGCCACCGAAGGAGATCTCCCGACCGCGAGTCCTACGTCCGCCACCAGCTCGACCAGTTTGCAGTTGTCGGAAGCTCGACCCCTGCCTGGCCGCGGCAGTCTGGACAGCTGCTCCGCTGTGCCCAAATCTTCTACCGCTGCCACGGCTGCTGTCGTGACGTCAACTCCTGCTGCTGCCGCTGCGGTGTCCGCAGTCGCGTGTTCGGCAGCGTCAGCCTCGACTCGACTGGATAGCGGAGGCGCCACGGCGCCGAAATTGGCCAGGCTGAGCGACCCGGGAGGTGAGTGGGGTGTCTGTGGCAGGGAGATGAGTGGGGTGTCTGTGGCAGGGAGGTGAGTGGGGTGTCTGTGGCAGGGAGGTGAGTGGGGTGTCTGTGGCTGGGAGATCAGTGGGGTGTCTGTGGCAGGGAGGTGAGTGGGGTGTCTGTGGCAGGGAGGTGAGTGGGGTGTCTGTGGCAGGGAGGTGAGTGGGGTGTCTGTGGCAGGGAGGTGAGTGGGGTGTCTGTGGCAGGGAGGTGAGTGGGGTGTCTGTGGCAGGGAGGTGAGTGGGGTGTCTGTGGCAGGGAGGTGAGTGGGGTGTCTGTGGCAGGGAGGTGAGTGGGGTGTCTGTGGCAGGGAGGTGAGTGGGGTGTCTGTGGCAGGGAGGTGAGTGGGGTGTCTGTGGCAGGGAGGTGAGTGGGGTGTCTGTGGCTGGGAGATCAGTGGGGTGTCTGTGGCAGGGAGGTGAGTGGGGTGTCTGTGGCAGGGAGGTGAGTGGGGTGTCTGTGGCAGGGAGGTGAGTGGGGTGTCTGTGGCAGGGAGGTGAGTGGGTGTCTGTGGCAGGGAGGTGAGTGGGGTGTCTGTAGCTGGGAGATCAGTGGGGTGTCTGTAGCAGGGAGGTGAGTGGGGTGTCTGTGGCAGGGAGGTGAGTGGGGTGTCTGTGGCAGGGAGGTGAGTGGGGTGTCTGTGGCAGGGAGGTGAGTGGGGTGTCTGTAGCTGGGAGATCAGTGGGGTGTCTGTAGCAGGGAGGTGAGTGGGGTGTCTGTGGCAGGGAGGTGAGTGGGGTGTCTGTGGCAGTGTTCGCATTCAGCTGAGGCAATAATTAGATGATCAGATAGGGGCTAAAAATCCCAACCGCCGCAACCTCCCCCCTCCCACAGTGGGATCGGCTCCCTCCTCGGACATGTCCGAGTGGTCCGTGTCGGACGTGTCCGAGTTCCTCCGCGACTCCGGCCTGGGCTCGCTGGTGCCGCTGTTCGCCGACCAGGCCATCGACGGCGCGGCGCTGCTGCTGCTCAGCACCCAGGCGATGATGAAGTTCATGGGCGTGAAGCTGGGCCCGGCGCTAAAACTGCTCAGCTGCGTTGAGAAGGCCAAGCGCCGGCTGAGTCTGCTGCACTGCATGCGGTCCTCTGGGACCTATCGGCATTCCTAGGGGGTTCCCCCGTCTGTGCAGGGTGCTCAGGAGACTGTCGCATTCTAGGGTGAGATTTTGAGGCTGTCAGCCTTCACTAGGTGAGATTTTGAGGCTGTCAGCCTTCACTGGGTGAGATTTTGAGGCTGTCAGCCTTCACTGGGTGAGATTTTGAGGCTGTCAGCCTTCACTGGGTGAGATTTTGTGGCTGTCAGCCTTCACTGGGTGAGATTTTGAGGCTGTCAGCCTTCACTGGGTGAGATTTTGAGGCTGTCAGCCTTCACTGGGTGAGATTTTGAGGCTGTCAGCCTTCACTGGGTGAGATTTTGAGGCTGTCAGCCTTCACTAGGTGAGATTTTGAGGCTGTCAGCCTTCGCTGGGTGAGATTTTGAGGCTGTCAGCCTTCACTGGGTGAGATTTTGAGGCTGTCAGCCTTCACTGGGTGAGATTTTGAGGCTGTCAGCCTTCACTGGGTGAGATTTTGAGGCTGTCAGCCTTCACTGGGTGAGATTTTGAGGCTGTCAGCCTTCACTGGGTGAGATTTTGAGGCTGTCAGCCTTCACTGGGTGAGATTTTGAGGCTGTCAGCCTTCACTGGGTGAGATTTTGAGGCTGTCAGCCTTCACTGGGTGAGATTTTGAGGCTGTCAGCCTTCACTGGGTGAGATTTTGAGGCTGTCAGCCTTCACTGGGTGAGATTTTGAGGCTGTCAGCCTTCACTGGGTGAGATTTTGAGGCTGTCAGCCTTCACTGGGTGAGATTTTGAGGCTGTCAGCCTTCACTAGGTGAGATTTTGAGGCTGTCAGCCTTCGCTGGGTGAGATTTTGAGGCTGTCAGCCTTCACTGGGTGAGATTTTGAGGCTGTCAGCCTTCACTGGGTGAGATTTTGTGGCTGTCAGCCTTCACTGGGTGAGATTTTGAGGCTGTCGCCTGTCATATCCCTAGCATCAGATTCAGAATTGTTTAAGTCACTTGAGGTCGCTGCAGCTGAGATATCGGCAAAACATTTTATAGAGTTATTTTTGCAAGTGTGAACTTATGTATAATTAACTCTGTATTCAGACACAATGCCTACTCTGTGTATACTACTATAAGCAGCTTTTCAATGCATTGCATCCAGCTGGTCCCTTGCGGGCGCATCTGTTTGACATTTATTTTCAGAGTTAAATCTATATTTTGTAAATTATAGAGTAATATTTTTGCTAATCACGCGTCTACTGCACTGAATTTACTGTCAGTAGTGCGGCATGTTTATCGCAACCATTTTAGTCAGAAATCCGTACGCGCACCCGCTTTCTGTTTGTCTAATCGAGTGTTTTTCCCAGCCTGTAGATCTTCTTCTGAGTATTTTTGTTTAATTTTTTCTCTTCACGTTTTCTGTGGCACTTTTTATTCCGTTTGCGCTCTCCGCTACTTTGAGTAGGCGGTTGGAGCTACTTTTTTCATTCAAATTTGCAATGCCTGTTATTTATTAACATTTGGCTTTTATCTATCGGATCTGTACTTTTCCTTCAAGGTTCATTTGTTTACTGTGCACGCAATCTACCTAAAACAGACTGTAACTGCTGCCTGCATGCTTCATTCACTCCTCATCTGCTATTTGTTGTGTTTTTGTCTGCGTCTTCTTCTTTTCTAATCATTCAGCTGGGGGTTTTTACTTTCACTGCAAATTGGCTTTCAGAATACTTGCTTGCTTTAACTTGCAACCCACCACACACCCTCCACACACCCCACACCCTCCACCCACCACACACCCTCCACCCACCACACACCCTCCACCCACCCCACACCCTCCACACACCCCACACCCTCCACACACCCCACACCCTCCACACACCCCACACCCTCCACCCACCCCAACCACCCCACACAGCCCACACCAAAGCAGTTTTGTGAAACCCCAGTCGCGCAATATTTTCTTAATTCGATTGGTGAGAATTCTTCAAATCTCTGTGATATTTTTACACGAATAACATTAACAATCGCAATGCGTTCGCAAAATCCAACTACTTTTTCCCTATTATACTACTGTCCAACTTAGCCAGTAGTATGAATAGCGTATGCGCTGTATTTTCAACTCGGTCTACAGTTTATATTGCAAATATAGAACTGTGCTTTGTGAATTGTGCTCGGCCTGCGCTCTTCTGTTTTTAAAACGCCTTCTCATGCTTAAGCCTGAGACGGTGTGCAAGTCTTCTGTAACGATACGAGCAGCTCTGCTTATTTTTAATTTATTTATTTGACGTTTATTGTACCAAACCTGTGCCATTGCCGACCCTGCATTCGTGTGGCTGCTTTGCGAAGCAATTTTTTTCCATCATCTTTTCTTCCCAATTTATTCAATGTTGCATGTCTTTTGCGTCATTCTTGTTTGCCGGCAAGTTGGAGTTACCTCTGCTTTTTCAAGTATTGTGTAGGTGCCGTATTAATCTGATTTGAGTTACTTTTTTGTTTGTTTAGTCTTGGCCACAATGCGAAGGGACCGCAGTCTGTAGAGGCCCAAATCTGCACTCAAAACTGCCCTAAATCTGCACTCAAAACTGCCCCAAATCTGCATTCAAAACTGCCCCAAATCTGCACTCAAAACTGCCCCAAATCTGCACTCAAAACTGCCCCAAATCTGCACTCAAAACTGCCCCAAATCTGCACTCAGAACTGCCCCAAATCTGCACTCAAAACTGCCCCAAATCTGCACTCAAAACTGCCCCAAATCTGCACTCGAAACTGCCCCAAATCTGCACTCAAAACTGCCCCAAATCTGCACTCAAAACTGCCCCAAATCTGCACTTAAATCTGCCCCAAATCTGCACTCAAAACTGCCCCAAATCTGCACTCAAAACTGCCCCAAATCTGCACTCAAAACTGCCCCAAATTTGCACTCAAAACTACCCCAAATCTGCACTCAAAACTACCCCAAATCTGCACTCAAAACTACCCCAAATCTGCACTTAAAACTACCCCAAATCTGCACTCAAAACTACCCCAAATCTGCACTTAAAACTGCCCCAAATCTGCACTCAAAACTGCCCCAAATCAACCGCATACTCGGCACTTTTCTTGCCGCTGACAAATTCCATTCAGAATCGCAATGATTTGAGCAATTCAATTATTTTTTTGCACTTTCTTTTTTCCTCGTCTTTATTCACTGTAAAGCAGTTCAAAATCGATTTGTTTATTTTCATGCTATTTTCAGTTTGCAAATATTCTCTGCTCCGGTGTCCCGACGGTTTTCTGCAACGGCCTCTGCGGCTTCGCCCTCAAATTTCTACACCTGTATATCTTTGTTTTGTCTTTGTTTCACTCACAGTTGCACTTTTAAACAGCTGGCTCTATAATGCAAATATATATGATGTAATACAGAGTTGGCAGGCTCTGGGGTTGGCTACAACTGATGGGCTGCCAATTCCGATTTGCAAATAATTCATTGCCTATTTTTCGTTACCGTGTATTCTATATTTATTGTAAAACTGAGATTTATGGGCATTTTGCTTGCCTGAGGGCCTTTTTTGATTTCTGTTCTTTTATTTAAGTGCGGCATGAAAAGTGCTCAGATATCTGGATGGGATGCTCAGGTATCTGGGTGGAGTGCTCAGGTATCTGGGTGGAGTGCTAAAGTATCTGGGTGGGGTGCTCAGGTATCAGGGAGGAGTGCTAAGGTATCTGGGTGGAGTGCTCAGGTATCTGGGTGGAGTGCTCAGGTATCTGGGTAGGATGCTCAGGTATCTGGGTGGAGTGCTCAAGTATCAGGGTGGAGTGCTCAGGTATCTGGGTGGAGTGCTCAGGTATCTGGGTGGAGTGCTCAGGTATCTGAGTTACGAGTACGGAGATATACTCGTAACTGTAAATTTCGATGGAGCGCTTAGGCATCTGGATGATGGAGTGCTCAGCTATCTATAAGTCAATCGAATTCTCGTGTGTCGAGCTCTGAGCGGTGCGCTGACGCCAGTTATGGAAATGGAGTGCTCAAGTATTTCAGGCTGGCCGTCTAAGCTCGCAAGTTGCTCAAAGTTAATTCAAAGTCGCTTGAGTCCCTACTGAAGAATAATTGAGTCGGAACTGCCTCCAATCAGCTGGGTGAGATCGCGGCTGCCCTCGGGAGTCGCAGTGAGCCGGCAGCGCTGTATGAGGTGTCCCCCGTGTTTTTTCACAGCACAGCCCAGAGAGCCACATTGCAATTAATCGCGGCGGGTGCCCATCATCCTGCCTCCCCCTGTTCGACAGCGAACTGCGGCAGAGCCGTCAGCCGTGGCTGATGAGGCGCCTCTCCGGCCAGTCCAGATTGTTATCTGGGCGACAGCTCGGAAAGATATTTTACGGCTCGGCACATCCGCGCGGCTTGTGGATTAACCCGGGACTGCGGGGACACCGGGGCTCACGGACAGTCGATTTGTCACACTTGAGTCACTCCCGAGCATCCCTGTGCTGGTGCCGCCCTATCAGATTGTGATTGAGCTGACTGCAGGCTCAGAGAGAGTTGCTACCAGCCAAGTAATTTCGGCCTCTTGGTGGAATTGCCCATCTCATGTCTTGCCGAGCCTGAGGGGCCGCCAACTCCACCGAATTTATGTTACTAAACGGATTTGTGAGGCCATAAATTGCAGAAGTTCATTTTTATTAAGCAAATCGAGTATTTTATTACTGACTAAACATGCAGGCAATTTCTATTAAGGATACTGTTCGCAAAACATTTCTTCACAGATCGAAAAGTCTACTGTTAGTAGGTGACGTGCGCAGGCAAACTCTCAAGCGTACGAGTGCTTTATAGTGAACGAATATTTCGTTAAAGTGATGCACACAACTGATCCGATGTACAATAATTATAGAGTAAAAATACATGTATGTGACACACCGAAGACTGTGCTTTATACATGTGAACAGCTAGGCATTAATGACCAAAATATCTCATGATTGGTCATTTCCGTTTCATAGAGAGAGGATGTAGGTTGGGTAACTGCTCTTTGCTGTAAGGATTGAGATATGAGAGGCTGGAGGAGACAGATAGAGAGACATACAGACGGACAGAGAGACAGACACTAAGAAAAAGACAGACAGACAGACAGACACTGAGACTAAGACAGACAGACAGACAGACAGACAGACAGACAGACAGACAGACAGACACACGAGAAGCCGCAGCAGTTATTTGTACATCAAAGGTTGCTCCGCTGCTCAGCGGCAGCGCCGCTCATGTGGTGCAGCAGCTGCTCGGCCTGGTGGTTCTGGTGGTGGTGGTGAAGCCCAGCAGCTCCGTGCTGCTGCTGCTGAAGGAAGGCGGCCGCTGCGGCGGCAGCGAGAGGCAGCCGAGGCGGCTGCAGAAACAACGGCAGCAGGGGCGGAAGCTTGCCCCATCCGCCGGGCGGAGGCAGAGCCGGCAGGCCACCCAGCGGCGGAGGCGGCGGCGGCGGCTGCTGCTGCTGGTGCGACGGCGACTGAGACGGCGGCTGGTGCTGGTGCGGCTTGGACACGGCGGCTGCGGCGGCTGCGGCAGCGGCGGCGGCCCAGAGCCTCGGCTGTGCGTGCAGCCTGTCGCCAGCTTTGCCGGGCGGCTTCTCGTCGCTACTGGGAGAGGCCGGTTGGTAGGCCAGGTGCTGGTGCTGGTGCTGGTGCTGCAGCTGGTGCTGGTGCTGGTGCTGCAGCTGGTGCTGGTGGAACACTGCGCTCACTGTGGAGTGAGCCAGCAGCTGCTCCATGCTTTCCCTGCAGGCGGTGCAGGCGGTGCTTATGAAAATACGAGGTACACGCAATGGTGGAGGTGGCGCTGCTATTGCTAGCTGACATTGTTATTTCTGCATCGAATCTGAACCTCATCATGTTCAAACTCCGACATCGCTTGCCTTCCCTTATCAGCGATCCAGCGATAGATTCGATAATTTGCCTTTTCTTTACCGTCGCCTGTCTTTTCTTGTTTTTTTAATGCTTTCGCAAAAGCAAACTTCTTATTCGTGTCGGAGCTGCGGGAGTGCAGCGGCTCCTGCAGCCCTCAGCCTCTTCCCCCCCTCCGCCCGGCCCCATCAGCTGCGTATCGATGAACGCAACCCCCCCCCCCCCGGCTGATGTATAGAAAGTGGCTCGTCGGTTAGAAGGCCGCAGTGAAAGTTTATACAAGAAAAATCACTACAGGCATCAGGTGGGCGGGCGCCGCGCGGAAGACACGCAGGAAAAAGGTGCCACTTCATGCTGCGCCGGCCAGACCAGCAGCAGGAATTTCCACTTGCGGGCGGCTCGTGAGAGGCAGGGAGAGGCGATCCCGGCATTTGCGTCTCCACGGCCCACGGCAGAGAGGGGTTCGCGATTTCGGGCTCCACTTGACTGCCTGGCGGCCCCCCCCTCATCCCAAACAAAAGCTTTGATAATAACAATAATTCATGTCGGCCTTATTATCGATTAGCAATAATAGAATCCGATGCTGCGGATTTCCGAGTCTGATCCCAGGCGCCGCCCCCGCCCCTCCCCTAAGCCTCTTGAGCTCTCAAGGATTTCGCGTAAATAAACAGAGCGCGAAGGGGATTTGTGGGGATTCGAGTGCCGGCAGCGGGCACCGGGAATGTGATGCTTACATTACTCGGCGGTAAGTGGGCCGGTCAGATCCCCAGTAATCCCTACACGACAAGTTACCGACTTTTTTACCCCAAATCTCAATGCGTTTCATCCGGTATCGCATTTTTCTCCCTCATCTTCCCCTCCCTTGCATGCCCGTTTTCCTGTCCGACTGCAATAATCCACCTGCATGGGTGGCTTTCCGATTCCCCGATTCGAATTGTCCGCATGGCCGGGCGGGGGGGCGGTCAAGCTGAGTGGCTCACTGTTTCTGAAGGCCAAGCCTAACCCCCCTGCAAGTTGTGGGATTCTGTTTCCATGACTGCATGGCTTTGATCCCAATTTGACTGGTAACACTGCTTTATTTTAGTTAGCGTTGCTTGCTCCCTCCTAGTCACTCTGTCAGTAACTCTGCCAGTCACTCTCTGTCAGTCACTCTGTCAGTAACTCTGCCAGTCACTCTCTGTCCAGTCACTCTCTGTCAGTCACTCTCTGTCAGTCACTCTCTGTCAGTCACTCTCTGTCAGTCACTCTCTGTCAGTCATTCTGTCAGTCACTCTGTCAGTCACTCTGTCAGTCACTCTCTGTCAATCACTCCATGTCAGTCACTCTGTCAGTCACTCTCAAAGCTCCCCCAATTTTCTCACCTTTCATAGTCGGTCAGCCTGGACGAGTCCCGGAAGCCCTTGGCGAACGGATTCCTGTCAATCTTGAGCTTGGTGATCTGCAAGTCGGGCACAGCGGGTGGCGGCTGATATGGGGGAATGGAAATCCAAGGCCCCGCCCGTAATCCCTCAGTCAGTCCCGTGCTCGGGGAGATTAGCCCCCCCGTCAAAGTGAGGACTTGGGAAGGCGATTTACTGAGGCGTCGGCCCTTTTTCGCCCTCGGAATTGAATTAATCCTCACTTGATTAGCCCAATTAGGGGCCGCCCTGCCTGCCCCCGCCCAGCCCCGCAAGCCTTTCTCCAGTTTCTGCAACAAGTTGCCGCGCTTCTCCGAAAGCGTGGGCGCGGACCGTTTCTTCTTCATAGAGAGCGAGGCAGTTGTGATTGATAGGCGAGGCGGGATAATGAACGGGTGCGAGGGCAGATTCTGCCGGAGATTAGCCACCCCCCCCAGTCAGACTCCAACTCGATAAAAAGTGGGAGACGAAAGTCCCCATCAAATATTCAATTAGTGGGGCTTGCTGATCCTGATGGGGCCTTCCCAGCTTCTCTGCGGCCACGCGGGGAACCGAGACGAGAGTTGGCAACTCACCAGCTGATTTTGGTAGGCCGTCACCGCGATGAAGACGGTCTCGGGGAACTGGAACTTCTTCTGGTCCAGGCTCTGCAACGCGGCGAAGTTGCTGACGTGCCCGGAGCCCGGGTTCAGGCCGGCGCCGGTGGCCTGGCCGACCCGGAGCAGGTGGACGCGAGGCTGGTACTTGTGCATGGAGTTGAGCACAATCTGTGGGACAGGGGTTCAGGGCCAATTCGGTGAGTCTTCGTTCCTTGAGCTTGGCTGCGAGTCTGAGGCCATGGCTCTGGCAAATGGTGTCGAAATCAAATTTGACCTCAAAAGCTTTAGATCAGGCGCCTCACAACCTCGATTAGCCTCACAGCCTCGATTAGGCGCCTCAAAACCCCGATTAGACGCCTCACAGCCTCGATTAGGCGCCTCACAACCTCGATTAGGCGCCTCACAACCTCGATTAGGCGCCTCACAACTTCGATTAGGCGCCTCAACGCCTCACAATGGCCCCCATCGCAGCAGACTCACGTAGTGCTTGTCCAGCACATTGTTGGTCAGCTTCAGCTTTTCAAAGCTGACCGTCTGCTTCATGAGCTGGTCTCCAGTGAACGGACTGTCCGGGTGGATGTACAGCCGCTGCGGCAGCTCGGGGTCGCCCTTGCCGGCCACCATCCAGGCGCTGCGGTGGTAGGCGTAGCGGTAGCGGTTCTTGTCCACCGACACAATGTCCATGACCACGTGGTAGCGCTCCTCCGGGTCCAGGCCGCTGAAGGACACTCGAACCACTGGGAACATCCGCCTGCGGGTTGCGGAAGCTCTTCACATGCACATTCTCCAGGCTTGATAATACATTCCCAAACTAAAAACTGCACATTCCCAGGCTTGATAATACATTCCCAAACTAAAAACTGCACATTCCCAGGCTTGATAATACATTCCCAAACTAAAAACTGCACATTCCCAGGCTTGATAATACATTCCCAAACTAAAAACTGCACATTTCCCTGCAGGCTTTATACTCGTAATACATTCCCAAACGTATATGACATAAAAATAAATAAAATAAAATGTAATTTTGCTTTCTAAACTATTCTATTCAATCTAAACTTCCCTAGAACTATAAACTATACGATTATCAATCCAGTTTTGGCCGCAACAGCATCCCAAAACCTGCATCCCCTTACCAAGCATTTTGTTTTAAAAATCACTTTCCAACAAATGAAGCGCAAAAACAAAGTTGCGATCTTTTTGCTTTACTAAATGAAACGACTCGCTTTAGAGATTCCCCCCCCCCCCTAGCAACAGCGCGTGGAAGTGGGGAGGAGGGGGCGGTGACGTAGGGCCGCAGGGGAGTCGCCGCAGATGCCGCTGCGTGTCCTTTCCTCCCCATGGCTGTCGCCGCCGCAGACAACAACACGAATCCCAAATCCCAATTAATCACGGCAGCAGAGCTGCGGGGCTCAATAAACTGCGCAGGCGCCACGTGGCGGCCCCAGCTGGCCCAGAGCCGCGATCCATCAAGCGCGCCATCTCTTCAAATCTGCTTTTTCCCCCTTGCCCCCCCCCCCGGACAGTTTTCGGAGCTGTCGCTGCCGGTCGCGCCGACCGAAGGAAAATCCGAAAATCCGCTTGTAGCGAAAATTTCAAGATGAAATACAAAAATCTGCTTGCGACTTGTGCGCGCTATTAGAAAGAAAAAAGACCGCCTCCAACCTGCTCCCGCCAGTTGCCATGCAGGCGGGATATTCGATACTACTGGGGAAAATTACAGTCGGCACTGATTGGCCTTCAATGGCCACTTTGCATTGCAGAGACTCCGCAAGGGCCAATGCTTAGCAATTCAATTAACTTAAATGCTGCATTCTGAGGCCATAAATTCAAGATTTGGGAAAATTGAATTTCGCAATTGTGTGTCCAGTAATTATGGATTTGTGTGCAACGGCAGATGCAAAGAGCTTTGAAAACAACAGACAGCCATATAGCACATTAGAACACCATATAGAACACATTAGAACACCATGAACACATTAGAACACCATGAACACATTAGAACACCATGAACACATTAGAACACCATGAACACATTAGAACACCATATAGGACATATTAGAACATTATGGGACACATTAGAACACCATGAACACATTAGAACACCATGAACACATTAGAACACCATGAACACATTAGAACACCATGAACACATTAGAACACCATATAGAACATATTAGAACACTATGGGACACATTAGAACACCATGAACACATTAGAACACCATGAACACATTAGAACACCATGAACACATTAGAACACCATATAGAACATACTAGAACACTATGGGACACATTAGAACACCATGAACACATTAGAACACCATGAACACATTAGAACACCATGAACACATTAGAACACCATGAACACATTAGAACACCATATAGAACATATTAGAACACTATGGGACACATTAGAACACCATGAACACATTAGAACACCATGAACACATTAGAACACATGAACACATTAGAACACCATGAACACATTAGAACACCATGAACACATTAGAACACCATGAACACATTAGAACACCATATAGAACATATTAGAACACCATGAACACATTAGAACACATGAACACATTAGAACACCATGAACACATTAGAACACCATGAACACATTAGAACACCATGAACACATTAGAACACCATATAGAACATATTAGAACACTATGGGACACATTAGAACACCATTATCAAATAAACGAAAAACGCCCGCCTCACCTGCCCGACTTAGTGATAATCATCTCAGTGCCCAGGTCATTGAACTGGTCCCACAGGTCTTTGTTGTCCAGACGGCATTGGACCCCGGCGAGCCGCTCGCTGTCTCCCGGAAGCTGCTGCTGCGGCTGCTGATGCAGCTGGTGCTGATGGCGCTGCTGCCGCCTCTGCGAGTCCCCACTAATCCGCTGTCGCTTCGCAGCCGCTGCACCCGAGAGAGGCTTGATCGGCTGCGCTTTCGGCACGGCTGCAGTTTCTAGGAAATAAAACAGGCTGGACAAAGTGAGACCGAGTGCAACAACCATGATCCCTGTGACCTCCCATGACCCCTCTGACTCCCATGACCCTTCTGACTCCCATGACCCTGTGACTCCCATGACCCCTGTGACTCCCATGACCCCTGTGACTCCCATGAACCCTGTGACTCCCATGACCCCTGTGACTCCCATGACCCCTGTGACTCCCATGACCCCTCTGACTCCCATGACCCCTGTGACCTCCCATGACCCCTCTGACCCCCATGACCACCTCTGACCCCCATGACCACCTCTGACAGTAGGTGAGTCATGGCAACCAACTCACCGAAATCCTCGCTTTCGCCGTCCTCGCGCCCCGCATCATCCGACTCGGCCTCCGCCGCCGCCGTCGCCGCCATCGCCGTCTCGTCGTCATCGCCGAATTCGACATCAACGTCTTCGTCAGCGGAGACGGCGAGTTCGGCGCCACGGTGCTCGTCAGTAGCGTCGCTGTCTTCACCGTCATCGACGTCGGCGGGCGAGCAGCGGCGCTTCCGCTTCGGCTGGGACGCCTTCCGGCGCTGAAGAGTCTGCTGCAGTTGCGGCGGCGGCGGCGGCGGCTTCAGGGGCCGCTGCAGGGGAAACAGATTCATCAGCGGGACTGGGAACTGCGGCCGGTGCTGCTGGAACGAAGTCTTCGCTTTCGTCATCAGCGAGTCGATGGAGAAGGCTGAGGCCCGAGCCGACAGCTGCTGCTGGGCCGGCGCCCGCTGTGGCGGAGTTGGAGAGGCGGACTCAGCGGACTCAGGAGATGCTGGGCAGCTCGGGTTGCTGCCGCTGCTGCAGCTGTTGTCTTCCGTTGTCATCTGGGTTGAAATTTTTATTCAACAACTTGTCGAGAGTTCGTCTGGTCCTTTGCTCAAATTTTCGCTCCTGAAACTTGATATAATAATAGCGGAGGCTGCGGCGGCGGCAGTGGATGGCGGAGTTGCTATTTGAACTGGTGGAGCGGCCGGACGCGGAGGCTGGGAGGCTGCGGGACCGGCGGTGGCTTCGCAGACCAAAAGTGGGGCAATGCGGAGAGCCTCGCTGCTGACGTGTTGGGGCGGCCGCGCGCGGGGCACCCGGGGGGGGAGGCGGCGGAGGGTGGCGGGGCGGCGGCTCAGCCAATGGGAGGGAGGCCTGGGGAGTCTGGGTCTGGGGCGCAGCAAAGCGATCCAAGGCTAGAAGTTTGGATTGGGAGTGGATTGGAGGCTTTTCAAGTTTTGTGTCAGAGTTTTGACTTCAGGGCGGGCGAAATCGATGCCAATCTTCAGGGAGCATCACATTCTTCAGGACGCGCCATATTCTTCCGGGAGTGTCACATTCTTCCGGGAGTGCCATATTCTTCCGGGAGTGTCACATTCTTCAGTGGGTGCCATATTCTTCAGGGAGTGTCACATTCTTCAGTGGGTGCCATATTCTTCAGGGAGTGTCACATTCTTCAGTGGGTGCCATATTCTTCAGGGAGTGTCACATTCTTCAGGGAGTGCCACATTCTTCAGGGAGCGCCATTTTCCTGCTTACTTTTCAGTTTTCACTTTCAGGATGAATTTTAGTGTAAAACATACGAGTTTCCTGGAGTTTTTCCTTCCAGATTCTATCATCCAGACCGCCTTGGCAGTCTCTGTCAGTCTTGCCCATAATAGTGTTCGAATATTCCCCGCAGAAGCTTATCTCAATTCTCCCACACTCCCAGTGCCCCAAGCTTGTCAAGTTGGCGCGGTGGCACCAGCAGTTTGATCTGCGGTTCCAGTGCTAAGCTGCTAATTGCATGGCAACCGGCAGCAGCAGCCCTTATCTTGTGTTTCCCCGGCTCGATCCGATTTCTAAGGTTTATTTAATGCGCTGCGCATCAGCCGTTTATCAGCGCGCGCTCTCTCGGATTCTCAGTTTGTCTTTGCAGAGCGAAATCCTCTGGGCAGGTTCTTTCCAGCTTCCTTCATCTACGGCCGATGCGAATCCTTTCCTGTGTTTTCCCCAGCGAGGCGCTGTTGGGATTAACAGATGCCTTGCAGGAGCTGAGAGGCCGGCTGGGTGTTTAGCCGCCAATCCAGTTCCTAACAAATATATCAATAGTCTGGCAGCGAAGCCTCCGGCACCGCAGACTGGATGATGGAGGAGCGGAGCTTTGGCACCGGGGATTGAGAGATAGAGAGAGTCAATGCTTGTTTGGGGGCTGGGTGCATTGAGAGCTTTCTGAGACTGGAAGGAAGGCAATTTGCAATGCAGTTGTAAACTTGTAAACTTGCCCCTGTCCCCCTTGGTTGGCGCCCCTGTCTCCCCTGGCTGGCGCCCCTGTCTCCCTTGGTTGGCGCCCCTGTCTCCCTTGGTTGCCGCCCCTGTCCCCCTTGGTTGGCGCCCCTGTCTCCCCTGGCTGGCGCCCCTGTCTCCCTTGGTTGGCGCCCCTGTCTCCCTTGGTTGGCGCCCCTGTGTCTCTTGGTTGGCGCCCTGCCCTGCTTTGGACAGTTGCCCCTCAGCCCCCCAGACACGCATTGAGCAGATGAAACATTTCCTGAGGAAACGCCCCGCCCAGCCAGAAATATTTCACTGATTCCGTTGGGGCTGTAAAAGTATTGCAACTGTTGGTCCCCACGGATCACTCAGAAGGGACTCAACGCAGACAGAGGCGCGGGGAGGCGGGGAGGCGCCTCGCAAAACAAATTTAACATCACGTGCTGGAGTGGCTCGACTGTGTCTCGGGTTGTGAAGCGTTTCGCTACATCTGGCACAGCGCGGGGGGCGGAGTCAGAGCCCCCCCCCCCCCAGATCGGCAATCAGGCCGAATAAAACTGAGGTGTCTTTTCTCGTGTGAGTCAAAAGTCATTCTTTCGCGTAAAATATGTTCTAAAAACACACACAGGAAACCAGCCGTGTTGCCCCGCTTTGCTACATCAAGCTCGAGATAGTCTATTAAATGCGAAATGGCGGCTCCTTCTGCTTCTTCTGGCTAATTCTTCAGGAGAAGTGAACCAAACTGCCTGCCGAACTCCGGCTCTTGCTGTTGAGCATCTTTTATAGGGCGACACTTGTTCTAGGAAAAGCACAGTTTTATCTCTGTTATAGCGAAAATTCATTAGCAAAAAATGCAAATTGCAAGGGCCTCAGTGTCGCAGGCTGCAGGTGTAAGGCAGCCACTCACCTGGGGGCTGAATTGTTAATTAATCAGACAGAGCTCCATTGTGATTTCATGGAAAATTGGATGGCAAGTACCATTTCTGAAATAATGAGTGCCATTTCCGAACTGATGAGTGCCATTTCTTAACTGATGAGTGCCATTTCCTAACTGATTAGTGCCATTTCCTAACTGATGAGTGCCATTTCCGAACTGATGAGTGCCATTTCTTAACTGATGAGTGCCATTTCCTAACTGATTAGTGCCATTTCCTAACTGATGAGTGCCATTTCCTAACTGATGAGTGCCATTTCCTAACTGATGAGTGCCATTTCCTAACTGATGAGTGCCATTTCCTAACTGATGAGTGCCATTTCCTAACTGATGAGTGCCATTTCCTAACTGATGAGTGCCATTTCCGAACTGCTGAGTGCCGTTTCCTAACTGATTAGTGCCATTTCCTAACTGATTAGTGCCATTTCCTAACTGATGAGTGCCATTTCCTAACTGATGAGTGCCATTTCCGAACTGATGAGTGCCATTTCCAAACTGATGAGTGCCATTTCCAAACTGATGAGTGCCATTTCCAAACTGATGAGTGCCACTGTTCCCAAATCGGAATTCTATTGAGTGCATTGAGGCTCCCACTGCTCTGCAGCCATGCAACCCAAGCGAACTTCCTGCCAGAAACCGTTGGGTGCACGCGCAGGCGCACTAAGAATTAAGAAGCAGTTGGAAAAATCAGCCAATAAAGACACTGTAACAACTCACAAGGCATTGCTCACACAGTTGTGCAAGTGGCTTATGGAGTTCAGCAGCCCTTATTAAACCTGCCAGGATATGAAAACAGCTCAAGTGGAATTCCTTGTAAATCTTGGCAGGGGGTGAGACCAGCTTCTGCTTGGCAAGTTTAGCCAAGCGAAAGCTCACCAGCTGACCGCCTCTTTATTGGGAGTCGATTCTGGCACGCGGTCAAGCCCCCACCCTGGCTTGCAGTTAAATATGATAATTCATTTTTATGAGAAGGCCATGATGACCCAGTGGTATGCATAAAACTCCAATATCGCAATCCTAAACCCCTCACTCGTTGCATTTCTACAGCAATAATTTCCCTCACATTAAACTGGTTTGAGTTTGCTAGAGACCTATAGGATTTTAACACATTGCGGAGCATTAATAGCCGATGGCGGCTGTCCCAACTGCTCCCAAAATTGCCTGCCGCACTAACAACCTGTTGCTTTGAAAACTTCTTCCAAAATGGATTGAACAGCTTAGGGACTCTGGCAAAGACAATTGCCTGGCAGAGTTTGGGATGTGAAATCCAGTTTGGGAACTGCCGGCCGCAGTTTGTCAGTGTCAATTAGCCAGCAGCCTGGCGCCGGACTCATTAAGCGGTTTAACGCCCGAACTGGCTGGTCAGCCTGGACTTGGGATTTGCATAATCGCCAATTCGACTTGAATTACGAGATCCCCACTGGCCTCTGCAAATCCGAGAAAGCCCCGCCTCCCCATGCTCACAGACTCTGGGGGGAGAGGGGGCCTCATCCATCTTGTCCCGTTTACCGAGTTGTAAATTTTTATGGCGAAGCGCCGGGCGCGCCGAACTCCCGCAGTCATTTATTTGCAGTTTTCCCGAGGCTGCAGCAGCCACCGCCGATCCGGACTCAAATCCCCATCAATCTGCTTCTCTTAGCAAGAAGTTTTGGTCTTCTTTTGGTTGGTTGGAGGAGGGGGGGTTGCTGCAGCCGGCAAGTCCTCCAGCCAAAGTGAGTTGGGCGATCCGAGTCCACGATGCAACTCTTAAAAACTTTTTTCTAAAGCAAATTTTACAAGCGTAAGAAAAAAGAAGTAAGAAGATGATAAACGAATAACTTTACTGTGAGGTGCTGTTAGTGCTGCTGACCCTGCCTCTCCTGTGAGAATCACTCAGTGTCTCCTGTGAGAATCACCCAGTGTCTCATGTGAGAATCACCCAGTGTCTCCTGTGAGAATCACCCAGTGTCTCCTGTGAGAATCACCCAGTGTCTCCTGTGAAAATCACCCAGTGTCTCTTATGAGAATCACCCAGTGTCTCCTATATGAGAATCATCCAGTGTCTCCTATATGAGAATCGCCCAGTGTCTCCTATATGAGAATCATCCAGTGTCTCCTATATGAGAATCACCCAGTGTCTCTTATGAGAATCACCCAGTGTCTCCTATATGAGAATCACCCAGTGTCTCCTATGAGAATCACCCAGTGTCTCCTGTGAGAATCACCCAGTGTCTCATGTGAGAATCACCCAGTGTCTCCTGTGAGAATCACCCAGTGTCTCCTGTGAGAATCACCCAGTGTCTCCTGTGAAAATCACCCAGTGTCTCTTATGAGAATCACCCAGTGTCTCCTATATGAGAATCATCCAGTGTCTCCTATATGAGAATCGCCCAGTGTCTCCTATATGAGAATCATCCAGTGTCTCCTATATGAGAATCACCCAGTGTCTCTTATGAGAATCACCCAGTGTCTCCTATATGAGAATCACCCAGTGTCTCCTATGAGAATCACCCAGTTTCTCCTGTGAGAATCACCCAGTGTCTCCTGTGAGAATCACCCAGTGTCTCCTGTGAGAATCACCCAGTGTCTCCTGTGAGAATCACCCAGTGTCTCTTATGAGAATCACCCAGTGTCTCCTATATGAGAATCGCCCAGTGTCTCCTATATGAGAATCATCCAGTGTCTCCTATATGAGAATCACCCAGTTTCTCCTGTGAGAATCACCCAGTGTCTCCTGTGAGAATCACCCAGTTTCTCCTGTGAGAATCACCCAGTGTCTCCTGTGAGAATCACCCCCATCTATAAAGCTTGAAGTGTTTAAATTGGCTTCATCCATTGATGAAGTTGCGCGCAGAATCATCGCAGGCTCCAAATCTTGACTTCTGCCCGATGATGAGGCAGCCGTGAGGTCTTTATCCCATAGACATATTGCGAGGCTGGGCAGGCAATCTGGGCGGGAACTGACGGGCCAGAAAAACTGTCTGACAGGCCTGGTCGATCTGGCTCGCTTCGTTGCCCTCCGGATCGACTCGGCTCTCGCCCAGCCTCCTCTGATGAAGGTGTCGCGGGAAGGGGAGCGGAGGAGAGAAGGAGGGAGCAGCGGCGGCCGCGTGGCCTGGGGATGAAGCCGAGTGAGGCTGGGAGGGATGCCACGTGGCCGTCTCATTTGGCAAGATGTCGCCCCAGCCCCAGCTGACACCAAAATTGACTCAAAAATAAACGACTGCCCGCCCCCGGGCCGCCCCAATCAGGCTGACAAGTCGAACTCTCTCCCGGGCGGGACATTATCGCATCGGGTTTTAATTAGCTTTTTATAGCTCAGCTACTGATCGATAAATAGTAGAATTCGCGCGGCGAAGTGCGCCTACTAACAGTAGGCGAGTATGGCGTATTACAAGAATTTTTATTTTAATTGCTGAATACAGCGGCGAATAAAATAGACTGATAGAAGAGGAAATAGAATAAAATAGGATAAATAATTGGGATAAAGATATTAATTTATTCATATCAGTAGGATTAAAGCATCTCATTTAATAGAAAAAGTACACTGAAATTGATCACACAGACCACAGATATATCAGATTAAAGTCAATATATAGTTAAACGTCCTTATTCAAATAGAACCGAATCACCTCTTTAATAAAACCCGAATCAAATCTAACTCAAATCTAACTCAAGCCCAACTCAAACCCAACTCAAACCCAACTCAAACCCAACTCAAGCCCAACTCAAACCCAACTCAAACCCAACTCAAACCCAACTCAAACCCAACTCAAGCCCAACTCAAACCCAACTCAAACCCAACTCAAACCCAACTCAAACCCAACTCAAGCCCAACTCAAACCCAACTCAAACCCAACTCAAGCCCAACTCAAACCCAACTCAAGCCCGACTCAAACCCAACTCAAACCCAACTCAAGCCCAACTCAAACCCAACTCAAGCCCGACTCAAACCCAACTCAAGCCCGACTCAAACCCAACTCAAATCAGTCAGACACCCCAGGCAGACACCTAGTAAGACACCCGGTCAGACACCCCGGTCAGAACAGTGCCCCGTGAAACTCGGCAGCCAGACGCAGCAGCGCCAGCTCAGTGCCGCTCTGCATCCGCCTGTTGGCCACGTCCTCCCAGCCGCACTGCTCGGTGTCAGAGGCGGCAGTCAGGGCCGCCAGCAGTTCGTCGCCGATGGGGCAGGAGGAGTTCTCGTGCACATTGACGCAGGCCGTCTCCAGCCAGGCGTTCTCGCCGTGCAACGCGCCGGCCTCCTCAGTGTTGACGCCGACGAAAATCTGCGGTTGGTAAGTTGGTTTCTTGGAAATTGCCCATTTTTTCTAGATAGGCCGAATTCAAATTCAAAGTGTGCCGCTAAGTTGGTTACTAAACTCCACAACCCTAAACTCCACAAACCCTAAACTCCACAGACCCTAAACTCCACAAACCCTAAACTCCACAAACCCTAAACTCCACAGACCCTAAACTCCACAAACCCTAAACTCCACAAACCCTAAACTCCACAAACCCTAAACTCCACAAACCCTAAACTCCACAAACCCTAAACTCCACAAACCCTAAACTCCACAAACCCTAAACTCCACAAACCCTAAACTCCACAAACCCTAAACTCCACAAAGCCTAAACTCCACAAACCCTAAACTCCACAAACCCTAAACTCCACAAACCCTAAACTCCAAAAACCCTAAACTCCACAGACTCTAAACTCCACAAACCCTAAACTCCACAGACCCTAAACTCCACAAACCCTAAACTCCACAGACCCTAAACTCCACAAACCCTAAACTCCACAGACCCTAAACTCCACAAACCCTAAACTCCACAGACCCTAAACTCCACAAACCCTAAACTCCACAAACCCTAAACTCCACAAACCCTAAACTCCGCAAACCCCAGAGCATCAAGAACCAATAAAGGCTGCCTGTGCACCCGCTCAGCTCCTCCATCGCTAGCTCACCGTCTTCACGCTGGCCAGCTTGAGCGCAGCAGCTGCCCGCTCCATTGTCTTCTTCAGGTCTGGCTTAGCGCGCGCCTCAGCAGCCAGGCAGTCGGTCAGCCATGCCAGTGCCAGCTCGTCCCCGCAGCTGACCAGGTTGCACCGGTCAGGATGCTTCACCAGGTACTTTGCGAGGCGAGCGGGTTTCGGTGGGCAAGACAAAAATGAGTCCAGTTTTATTCAAACTATTTAAATTACATTTAATTAGGCGAGGTCATTCGCCAGCGGACTACTTAAAGTAGACGTTTGCAGACCCCAAACTTCCCAACCCTCAAACTTCACAATCCCAAACTTTACAACCCCAAACTTTACAAACCCAAACTTCCCAACCCCAAACTTCACAACCCCAAACTTCCCAACCCCCAAACTCCACAATCCCAAACTTTACAACCCCAAACTTCCCAACCCCAAACTTCACAATCCCAAACTTCCCAACCCCCAAACTTCACAACCCCCAAACTTCACAACCCCCAAACTTCACAACCCCAAACTTCACAACCCCCAAACTTCACAACCCTCAAACTTCACAACCCCAAACTTCACAACCCCCAAACTTCACAACCCCCAAACTTCACAACCCTCAAACTTCACAACCCCCTAAATTCACAACCACTTAAAAATCCCCAAACTTCACAGTCGTAAATTTAAAGCCCCCGAACTTCATAAAATTGGGGACTGCAAGATTAGGGAAGCGCAGAAAGTCAAACTTGTTGAACATTAACTCAGGAAAATCGGCAACAAAGCCCAAAGTAGAGATGGCGGAGAAAGAGTCGCAGCCAGCCTCACCCAGGGCAGCAGGAACTCCGGCCCGTCCTTGACGGCCACCACCGCGCACTGAAGCACTTTGCGGCTGCCACGCCGCACAATGGAGCCGCGATCGTCTCGCCGCCAGCGGGTGACCATCAGCACCAGGGCGTGATTCGGGCCCCACAGCGGCAGGCGGCCCCGGCCTGAACCCGGCGACACCACAGCGATGCCACCGCCGCCACCTCCGCCGCCACTTCCACTCCGGGTCTGCACCGGATGCAGCGGCCGGCTGTCAGCGAGCTGGTAGCTGCCGGTCATGGACTTCTTGTTGACTTTGTGCAGTGGATCGAAGGCGTTGAACACAAAGCCGCGGCCGATCTGGGGCTCGCGCCACTCATACCAGGTCTTCTCCCACTCCGCCTGCTGCTGCTGAGGCGTCTCCGGTAGCGACACCTGGAAGATGGTCGAAATAAAACGCTTTAAAACTACTTTTAGTCAGTAGTTGAACCATTTCTGAAAAGTTTCTATTTCTGAACAGATTTTATCGGCAAATGTTCTGATTGTAGTGAAATATCAGCTCTATAATTTTATTAATTTACGAGTGGAACTCCTCCTTCGGAGGAGAAAGGGGATAGAACTCTCATCACCGGAATTCCATTCCCTGAAATCCATCAGCTGAATTCCATGATCCAACTCAGTTTCAGTAAAAGTCACACGAAGCAGTTGACATAATTATTTCTCAGACAGTCAGTATCAGTCTCACTTAAAATTAACTTTAAAGATAAAGTTGTGCAATGTAAATCAACATACAATGTGATGTGTGCAATCTGTGCTGGCGCAACACCTTCGGCGACATCGTCTCATAATCAGTGCTGAGGCAATTCTGGCCATTCGGCTGACTCCTGAGCACAACACTGTACGCAAGCACGCACTCATTGTGCACAAGCTCAAAATGAGTTTAGCCTAGCACGGAATCGAATCCAGGATGCCAGAGTCCAAAGGGATTCACATCCAGAGCAACTTCATAAATCATTTTTTCTATAATTTTTCAAGCCAAGCCAGCTCATCTCACCCGGCATATGGCGTTAACCATGGTGTCGAAGGGCACCGATCTCAGCAGGCGGTGCTCAGCCGTTGAGAAGGCTCGCCAATGCTCAGGCGGCGGCTGCCCTGCGGGCCCCGGCTTCGGTGCCGGCAAAACAACCTGGGAGTTCCTGCAGATGGCGAACGCTAAACGGATCAACCCCTCGCTAACGAAACGACCCCTGCCTGCCTCAGCCAATAAAAAAGCACTAATGAGGTTCCAATGCAAAAGCTTTGGTTTGGTTTTGAAAAGCGACTTTCTTAGTCATCTATTCTCTTTCTGAACCAGTTCATCTGCCCTCGTCTGTGTTTACTCTCCCTCTCTCGCTAGTTCAATTGGGTTTTTCTTATCTCTCTTCCCTCACTGCCATCTGATTGGCTCTTCAACCCCCCCCCCCTAATTGAATGCTTCTTATCGATATGTTTGCGCTCAGCGCTCCATGCACCGGTTTCTTCTATAAATAGAAAGGAGGGGTGGAGTGGAAAGAGGCAAGATTGAAGAGCCAATCAGAAGGCGTTGAAGGAGAGAGATAAGAATAACGAGACTGAGCTAGACAGAGGGGGGAGATAAGAATAACGAGACTGAGCTAGACAGAGGGGGGAGATAAGAATAACGAGACTGAGCTAGACAGAGGGGGCGAGAAGGAGAACAGAGTAAACAGAGACAGGGCAGATGCACTGAGTACGAGCTAGATGACTGAGAGGCGGCCTGCACAAGCGGCCTTAGATATTTGGATAATCTGACCATGGGATCAGGGCAGCCCAGTGCAGTATTTACAACTGCAACTTGATGAGTCCAATAGAGACAATTCAAGTGTACTCGTACCCCTGTACTCGGGCGGCGATGGCCTGCAGCATCTGCATGCAAGCAGAGTGCCGGCCCTCCATCCGGTCGCCCATCGCCTGCAAGCAGGAGGCCACGACCTCAACCCGCTCCTCCAAGCCCTGGCACTTCTCTGACAGGCTGTCCAGCTGCCTGAGCTTCTTCTCCGTCTCCTTCAGGCCCTCCTTGATGCGCACGCGAACCACACCCTGAATAGGGTGCAGAAGCGAGTTATCCGACTGCTGCTGCTACTGCTAACTATACTACTGTCCGGATATATCACACTACTGACCTGCAGCATGTCCCAGTCGATCCCGGCAGCTCCTCCGCCGCCCCCTCCGGCGTCGCCGATTCCCAAGACGGCGCTGCCGCTGCCGCCACCACCGCCTCCACTGGAAGCAGCTCGAGTTGCAGAGCGAACACCGGCGACGCCACCTCCACCACCGCTGCCGCCGCCGCCGCCGCCGCCCTCTTCCTGACGCCGCAGAAGCTCCTGGGCTCGTAGGTTCTCCCATTTCACCAGTTGGCTGTCCGTGGCGCGAGCCAAGGCGCCGCCCCGAGAAATCCCGCCTGAGTTGGCAACGAAAAGAGGAAAAGCTGTCATTTAAACCACTTTGCATCGCGCTACTCACAGTAGCTAATGCGAATGAAGGAAGTCACTCGGCTGGTGCTGGGTTTGAGGGGTGCTGTGTTTGAGGGGTGCTGGGTTTGAGGGGTGCTGTGTTTACGGGGTGCTGGGTTTGAGGGGTGCTGTGTTTGAGGGGTGCTGGGTTTGAGGGTGCTGGTTTGAGGGGTGCTGGGTTTGAGGGGTGCTGGGTTTGAGGGGTGCTGTGTTTACGGGGTGCTGGGTTTGAGGGATGCTGGGTTTGAGGGGTGCTGGGTTTGAGGGGTGCTGGGTTTGAGGGGTGCTGGGTTTGAGGGATGCTGGGTTTGAGGGGTGCTGGGTTTGAAGAGTGCTGTATTTGAGGTGTTATGGGTTTGAGGGGTGATGGGTTTGAGGGATGCTGATTCGTCAAATGAGTCTCTATGTTGAGTTCTGAATATTCAATCAGGCTGAAACGAAGTTCTTACGCAGGAATCCTCTGAACGCTGCAAAGGAGACAAAGGGTTGGGAGACAGCATGGTGAAAATGCTGGATTCACATGGAGCGAATGCTTGCAATTTAGCTGGAACTCATTGTGACTCACTGATCTTGGACATGACCGGGTCTGTCTCGAACGCCATGCCCCTGCCTTTGCAGATGATGTACAGCAGGATCGCCAGATTCCAGAAGATCGACAGCGGCGGCGGGGCGACGCTTCGCTCGGTGAAGTCGCGGGTGATGAGGTAGCGCTGCAGAGTCCAGTACTGCAGCGAGGAGCTCTGGATGCGCTCGTAAGTGTTGCTGCGGCGAAGGCACGTGTAGATCTAATCTCACTCATGTAGATCTCTAAGTAGATCTAATCTCTCTCATGTAGATCTCTAAGTAAATCTAATCTCTCTCATGTAGATCTCTAAGTAGATCTAATCTCTCTCATGTAGATCTCTAAGTAGATCGAATCTCTCTCATGTAGATCTAATGTATATCTAATCTCTCTCATGTAGATCTAATGTAGATCTAATCTCTCTCATGTAGATCTAATGTAGATCTAATCTCTCTCATGTAGATCTCTAAGTAGATCTAATCTCCCAAACTTAGATATCTAATTATATTTAATCTCTCTCATGTAGATCTCTAAGTAGATCTAATCTCCCAAACTTAGATCTCTAATTATATTTAATCTCTCTCATGTAGATCTAATGTAGATCTAATCTCTCTCATGTAGATCTAATGTAGATCTAATCTCTCTCATGTAGATCTCTAAGTAGATCTAATCTCCCAAACTTCGATCTCTAATTATATTTAATCTCTCTCTTATTAGATCTAATCTCTTTCGTGTCGATATCTAAATAGGTCTAATCCCAAATTTAAATCTCTAAGTTTATATAATCTTCCATTTCAGTCACAATGCAGATCTCCTTTTCTCTTTACACAATACGGTAAGTCTAATCTATTCTATAGATTACTAAATATAATCTATCAGAAGAATCTGGAGAACTACCCTACCCTTTTGTCATTCGGAAACTAGATGTTTAAAAACTTTGATGTGACATCGGAAATCTGCTTCGGAAACATAGCAGTATTCATACTTTTGTAATAACCTATATTCTAAAATCTAGGCTAGGAATTCCATATTAAGAATGGTCTGTCTGTGTAAAACTTTTACCAACATCTTGGATGTCACACTGGAGTTCAACTTCACTCACGCGAACATTGCGATCAGCAGGTTCAGCAGCAGCACATTTGTGAACACGGTGTAAAAGCCAAGCAATACCGGAGCGATGTACCGGCCCCACGAGTCCGGGCACTTTGTAGAGTTCAGCTTGCACTCCTCAGCTGAGGGTTGGGCAAGGCAAGGTTTGCTTTGCGTGGTGTTTTATAACCAGTATGCAAACATACCACCCCCCAAGTCCAGCACCCTCAAATCCTGCACCCCCAAACCCATCACCCCTCAAACCCAGCACCCCTCAAACCCAGCACACCTCAAACCCAGCACACCTCAAACCCATCACCCCTCAAACCCAGCACACCTCAAACCCATCACCCCTCAAACCCAGCACCCGTCAAACCCAGCACCCCTCAAACCCATCACCCCTCAAACCCATCACATCTCAAACCCATCACCCCTCAAACCCAGCACACCTCAAACCCAGCACCCCTCAAACCCAGCACCCCTCAAACCCAGCACCCCTCAAACCCAGCACACTCAAACCCAGCACCCCTCAACCCCATCACCCCTCAACCCCAGCACCCCTCAACCCCAGCACCCCTCAACCCCATCACCCCTCAAACCCAGCACCCCTCAAACCCAGCACCCCTCAAACCCAGCACCCTCAACCCCATCACCCCTCAAACCCAGCACCCCTCAAACCCAGCACCCCTCAAACCCAGCACCCCTCAACCCCATCACCCCTCAAACCCAGCACCCCTCAAACCCAGCACCCCTCAAACCCATCACCCCTCAACCCCATCACCCCTCAAACCCAGCACCCCTCAAACCCAGCACCCCTCAAACCCAGCACCCCTCAACCCCATCACCCCTCAAACCCAGCACCCCTCAAACCCAGCACCCCTCAACCCCAGCACCCCTCAACCCCATCACCCTCAAACCCAGCACCCCTCAAACCCAGCACCCCTCAAACCCAGCACCCCTCAACCCCATCACCCCTCAAACCCAGCACCCCTCAAACCCAGCACCCCTCAACCCCAGCACCCTCAACCCCATCACCCCTCAAACCCAGCACCCCTCAACCCCATCACCCCTCAAACCCAGCACCCCTCAAACCCAGCACCCCTCAAACCCAGCACCCCTCAAACCCATCACCCCTCAACCCCATCACCCCTCAAACCCATCACCCCTCAAACCCAGCACCCCTCAAACCCAGCACCCCTCAAACCCAGCACCCCTCAACCCCAGCACCCCTCAACCCCATCACCCCTCAAACCCAGCACCCCTCAAACCCAGCACCCCTCAAACCCAGCACCCCTCAAACCCATCACCCCTCAACCCATCACCCCTCAAACCCATCACCCCTCAACCCATCACCCCTCAAACCCAGCACCCCTCAAACCCAGCACCCCTCAACCCAGCACCCCTCAACCCCATCACCCCTCAAACCCAGCACCCCTCAACCCCATCACCCCTCAAACCCAGCACCCCTCAAACCCAGCAACCCTCAAACCCAGCACCCCTCAAACCCATCACCCCTCAACCCCATCACCCCTCAAACCCATCACCCCTCAAACCCAGCACCCCTCAAATCCAGCGCCCCCTCAAACCCATCACCCCTCAACCCCAGCACCCCTCAACCCCAGCACCCCTCAACCCCATCACCCCTCAAACCCAGCACCCCTCAAACCCAGCACCCCTCAAACCCATCACCCCTCAAACCCAGCACCCCTCAAACCCAGCACCCCTCAAACCCAGCACCCATCAGAGAAAATTTTTTCTGGTTCAGCAGTCCTGGTAGCCCTTCTCTTCTTCGTACCCTCCAGTCCAGCAGTCACTTACACAGTGTCGCAGCTGCAATGTACAAGTTTTGAAGGCCGAGTTGCATTGTTCAGTACAGCTTCAATAGCAGTACAGCTGGCAAACTATCTAATGCTTGGAAGTATCAGGGCTAAGTGACTCACCTTCACCGCTGATGAAGTCGGTCTTGAGTTCGCCGAACGTTTGGAAGTAGGCCAGCTTCAGCATGCTGTTGATAGTCTCGAATGCTTCGGTGAACGTCGGGTAAGTCAGCGGGAACAGGGTGCTCCAGGCGAAGATTCCGTAGCCAAGGACGAACACGAGGAAAATGACCATGAAGGGCACTAAGTCTTGGATTATCTGAGGATTGGATGGGTGATGGGGTCGAATTTTTGTGAGCCAACTGCATCTTTGTGGTGGGGTTGTGGGATGCCAAAACTGTCTTTCAAAATCAATTATTAGGGGTCCCTACGTCTCTCACGCGGTTCCTAAATGTTGTCTCTCAAGGGGTCCCTTACGTCTCCCAAGGGATTCCTACGTCTCTCAAGGGATTGCTACGTCTCTCAAGGGATTCCTACGTCTCTAAAGGGATTGCTACGTCTCTCAAGGGACTGCTACGTCTCTCAAGGGATTGCTACGTCTCTCAAGGGATTGCTACGTCTCTCAAGGGACTGCTACGTCTCTCAAGGGATTGCTACGTCTCTCAAGGGATTGCTAAGTCTCTCAAGGGATTGCTACGTCTCTCAAGGGATTGCTACGTCTCTCAAGGGATTGCTACGTCTCTCAAGGGATTGCTACGTCTCTCAAGGGGATTTCGAACGTCTATCCACGGGTTTCTACGCTTTTCAAATGATCCCTACGTCTCTCAAGGGGTTTCTACGTCTCTTAAGGTGTTCTACATCTCTAGGGAGTTTTCAGTCCTTTAGTTGGAACAGAGGCACTCTCTAACAAAGTATTTCAAGCTATTGGTGAACTGGTTCCAGTGATTCTGTTGAAGGCAAAGGGTTTCAAAGGGTGTAAAAGTCTGTTTGTCCTACTGAAAAATATACCCAATCGTCCTCACCATGGTCTGAGTCATGACCACCTGTCCCGTGTGCTCACCATGGTCTGAGTCATGACCACCTGTCCCGTGTGCTCACGATGGTCTGAATCATGACCACCTGTCCCGTGTGCTCACCATGGTCTGAGTCATGACCACCTGTCCCGTGTGCTCACGATGGTCTGAATCATGACCACCTGTCCCGTGTGCTCACGATGGTCTGAATCATGACCACCTGTCGCTGTCCCGTGTGCTCACCATGGTCTGAATCATGACCACCTGTCGCTGTCCCGTGTGCTCACCATGGTCTGAATCATGACCACCTGTCGCTGTCCCGTGTGCTCACCATGGTCTGAATCATGACCACCTGTCCCGTGTGCTCACCATGGTCTGAATCATGACCACCTTCGGGCCGAGATTGACGTGGACTGAGAAGTTCTGCAGCAGGCGGCAGAAGTTCAGGAACAGCGACACGCCCAGCAGGATGCGGCAGATGCGCAGCATGCTGACGCTGCCGGAGTCCGGCCCGATGATCACCGGATCGGCGAGGCCCGGCACCAGCCGCAAACCGAACACCAGGCCGGCCAGCAGGAAGGTTGCTATGGCAACAATGTCCATGAGGTTCCAGCCAGTGCTGAGGTAGTCGGCCAGGGAGCGGCCACTGATCAGCACCTGCTTGGCCTCCTCGATCAGGAAGGAGAGAACGAAGACCGCCAGGATGACGTGGAAGGCGCCCCAGGACTGCAGCGAGTTGCCCATGGCGAACAGCAGCACGTAGGTGAACAGAGCCAGGAAGATGGCATAGGCGAACTGGCGAGCAGGTTCATTCAGACTACTTTTAGTAGCATTATTTGCATATTGTGAATGTGGGGTTCAAGTTTGAGTCGGTTGGGACTCAGCGGTGACGGTTTAGGAGAAAATTAGTGCTCCAAAAAACATAGGATTCTGGACGCATGAGCACGGTAGTTAGGTAGGCAGGTAGGTTAGCAGGTAGGCAGGTAGGCAGGTAGGTAGGCGGGTAGGTAGATACGTAGATAAATCAGAAAAGTAGTCAAGTAGGTTGACAGGTCAGTAGGTAGGTAGAAAGGTTGGTTGGAAGGTGGGTAGGTAGGTTAGGCAGATAGGTAGGTAGGTAATTAGGCAAGTAGGCAGACAGCAAGGTAGGGATGCAGGGATGAAGGGATGCAAGAAGCAGGGAGGCTCACCGAGGTGTACATGAAGCGGATCACCGGGGTGGAGTAGAACTCGTAGGTGTCGCACACGAATCTCTGGCAGCTGTTCCGCTGGCCGGCCGGTGTCCGGGATAGCAGCCGGCCGGACTCGCCCTGCTCGAAGCCGGCCGCCCCGGGGTCCCTGGCGTCGGAGGCGGCGGACACCGAGACCGCGTCCGGGGCGGCAGCCGCCATCACGGAGGAGGAAGTGGGCGGCGGTGGGGCTGTCGAAGACGCAAGGGCGGCCGTCGACGCGGCCAAAGTCGAGGAGGTCGACGGCACTTCTTCGTCTGGCTGGGCGTCGTCGGGAAACTCGGCGGACTCGGCAATAGCCGGCTGCGAGTGATTGGGGTATTGCAGACTGGGTGATTGGGGTATTGCAGACTGGGTGATGGGGTATTGCAGACTGGGTGATGGGGTATTGCAGACTGGGTGATGGGGTATTGCAGACTGGGTGATTAGGGTATTGCAGACTGGGTGACTGGGGTATTGCAGACTGGGTGACTGGGGTATTGCAGACTGGGTGATTGGGGTATTGCAGACTGGGTGATGGGGTATTGCAGACTGGGTGATTGGGGTATTGCAGACTGGGTGACTTGGGTATTGCAGACTGGGTGATTGGGGTATTGCAGACTGGGTGATGGGGTATTGCAGACTGGGTGATTGGGGTATTGCAGACTGGGTGACTGGGGTATTGCAGACTGGGTGATTGGGGTATTGCAGACTGGGTGACTGGGGTATTGCAGACTGGGTGATGGGGTATTGCAGACAGTGCACGCACGCTGGCACTCCAGTCCAGTCTCACTTCTCTTGCGGCCGTCCTGGGCGCCCGGTGCAGCATCAGCCTAAGCAGGGGGGTCACGAAGAACGGCAGGAAGAAGCCGACCAAGGAGATGAAGTAGAACTGGAAAAACAGAATGAAGTTCTTTCATAATCTGCTGTTCGCGCTTAAATTCTATTAGGAAGTTAGCGCTAAGGCGCTGAAAGCAGCTATGATATTTCCTTCCAGTCCAACAAAATCCGTCAAGCAAAAGAGTCTTTGGCTTCACCTGCGCCCCCGATAGCCGCTTCGTGACGCCGCCGCGCCACATGAGGTCCAGCACAGTCTGGCAGCTGCCGTGAGCGATGAAGCTTAGAGACTGACCCTCGGCGCCAATTTCGAATGCCGAGGCGCCTTCCAGATGGGGCACGGGGCGAACCAGCACCAGGCAGGTTTTGCCTGTGTCCTCCTTTGAGCACTCGCTGAGCACCGCCACCGAGAGGCTCTCGAATCTGCGGAAAGGAAAAAGTGATGAGTCAACTCTACCGGTATATAAAATTTCACCAATGTCCTAAAAGTGCACAGTTTTCGTAAAAAGTGCACGGTTTTCGTAAAAGTACGGACGATATTTAAAAGTGCACCGATTCTCTAAAAGTACAAAAATTAATCGTTCTGCTACTGGGTCTGGTAGCTATTCTCTTAAAGTACGCTTCCTCCAAAGTGCAAAATTCTGCAAAAGTACATTTTGCAAAATTGC